>BHFT01043502.1:0-44780 GCA_004320025.1 Laticauda laticaudata | reverse complement strand
TAACAACGGATGGAACATTTTGCTCGTCCGCTGTGTCCTTTTTGCATCCGTTGGCCAGTGTGACATGGGCTTTAACGGAGAGGCAGTTTCTGTAAGCAACACCAGCATGTTTCCTTCCTGCCTTCCTTACAGGATTAGGCCAGTGATTTCTTCTAACAACTGGTTCTCCGAACTGCTTAGAAAGTTAACAACCAGTTCTAGCAAATAGGTGCAAACTGATAGAATCCCATCCCTGGATCTCCTGCTTGAGCAGGGGGGGTTGGACTCGAAGCCCTCCAATGTCCCATCCAGCTCAATTCTGATTCATTGATTGATTGAAATTATGAGCACTGAAGTTTATACAGTGTGAACATCTGAGAGTTGGTACCCATATCCAACTATTCATATCTATATCCAACATAATTGAAATCCTGCAAATTCCAGTTCATTGATTCTTTCTTTTGAAATGCCATCAATGCTTATCGATCAGAAAAAAAGCAGACCCTGCACTTGTGGGAAAAACGCTAGAAAGAAGCAGAAGATTCTGGATTACAGCAGAATTTGTCTTGAGGCAACATTTGTCGGTTTCAAAATTTAGCAGTGCCATCTACAGGTTTGCAGCAGTCAAATGTTGACACATCCACACAGAATGATCTTTTTTCTTCTTCTTGAAGTTCCTTATTCATTGCCTTTCCCAATTCCTTGCCTTCCTGATATTCTGGACTCCATGTCACATCTAATTCCGTTCAGTTGGCCAAGATAGTCCATTGCATCTGAAAGATTTTAGCTTGAGGAAGGCTGGTTTTAATTCAACTTTCCTCCTTGCGAATAGGAAACAAGCGCTTTGTGGGAGGGTTATCTTGCCTGCTACTGAAGAGAATCTGCTTTAGTTTGCTGACTGGTGTTGGAGGAAGCTGCAACCTAACACAACAGGGAAACTTTTCAGATCAAAGGTGAGGATGAGTGATTTTCAAATCACTGGAGAAACACGCGTACAGCAGAGAGTTGAAATGTGCACTTTTATATTTAAACTAATTAAATTAAATTGGAAATGCTATATGCTGTAGAAAATGGCACAGTAACACCTTTTACTGGAAAGCACAAGCTTATGACTTTTAATAGAATGTGTTATTTGGAAAATAAGAGGCTTCCAGACTTCTGATTTCTTTTAGAAATACAATATCTCAGAAATATCTCTATTGGCATCTTTTATGTTGCACCTTTAAAAATAGAATTTTCACAAAGGAATTATTCTGCTACCTTTACTCCAAGTCTCAGACTAATAAAGCAAAAGCACCAACAAAGGAGACTATTTGCAGCTCAGGGTTGAAATGAGGGATCCTTGGTGCTCTCTGAGCTTACTTGTTTTCTTGCAAATGTTTCATTACCCTAACTACAGGGGTGGGATTCTACTAGTTCAGGCCAGTTCAGGTGAACTGGTAGTGATGGTGATCATTTTGCTCTGCTCACCCAAACCTGCCATTTTCTTGTGCTTTACTTCCTTGTTTTCGAGAAAAGCTGATTCGCACGGCAGAGCAGTTTGCTGTGCATCAGCTGTTTTACTCACCGGGGTTGCAGCAGAAGGTAAGTATTATAGATAAAAATGGTCTTTTCTGAAACACCAAGTGAAACAGAAATAATTGTGAAAAATTGAATGTGCTCACAAATGGACAAATTGACAAAAGAACTAAAAAATAAGGATGAATCGGATTATTACAAAGTATGGGATATGTTTTATTGCTGGTTCAGAAAGAGGAAGGATCAATAAAATGAGAAATGATTATATTATATACTATGTATGTGGAATATAAATATGTACTATTGTTTATATGACTTAACGATTTAAGGTGGCTTAACCCACTATGTGGGTTAGGATGATTGCACCATGCCCATTGTTTTTAATGTTCTTTTTTTTTCTTTTTTGTGATTGTTCAATAATTTTTTTTTAAAAAGGTCTTTTCTAAATGCTGTGTGCGCATGCAAAGTGTGCGTTTGGCACACGCTCATCAAAACGGTTGTTACATCAGTTGAATCACACCACTGCCTAACTAGGTAACATTGTCATGTAAAGCCCATGTCACACTGCACCAATGGATGGAAAGAGGATGTAAAATGGAGAGAAACACTTGCCATCCGTATCACGTTCGTGTAACTGCGATTCATCCCGTTTGTTATCACTGCCCTCCGTTTTTCATCCTCTCTATGCTGTCCAGATCTCCTCGACTTGAGGGTTCCATCCGCTACAGAAAAGTTTTTGAGCTGCTCAAACTTTTTGAACACAGAAAATGTAGTCCGAACGTGTCCATTTCTGCATCCGCCAGACGCATAGTGGGGAACATCTGTATCTAATCATCGCGTCGCCATCCTGTTACGCATCCGATATAGCTCGCTAGGCATCTGCTGCGCATCCGCACAAACTCACATCGCGCTCCAGTCAGAAAAACGGGACACGGGGAGGGAAGCGAAACGGATGCGAAACGATGCAGCGTAGTAGACAACGGACCGGAGAAAGGCTGAAAGCGGATGCAGCTCGCATAAAAGCATAAAACCGGGAAAAAAAACATTCACAGAGGGGACCTATCTCGGATACTTTAGGTGTCTGCAGGATGCATAGCAGGAATGCAAAAAAGACACCCGAGCTGAGAAAGCCTACATTTCCTATAAAAAGGGGAGGAACTCACCTGGATCTCACTTTCAGTCCAGCAGCCCTGTGTGCAGGACCTCGCAGCCTTCATCTGCTCTTTGCATCTTTTCGAGAGCATCCATTGGATGTCCACCATGATTGTGAAACACTCCTTTTGGTGCCACCGATCATTCTGCCAACAGTGAGTGAAGCCATCTACAGGCTCTTCAACTGTGTCTACGGAAGAAAAGGGAGGGCGGCCAAGAAGTGTCTCGGGTTCAAAGATGGATCACCAGAAGAGCAGAGTACAGACTGGTACAACAACAGCTGATGGTGGAGGCTAGGATAATGAAGAACCTCTCGTAGATTCCAGAACTCATGAGGATGCCCTCCAGCCATGTTTGACGAAGTTGTGGAGCGGCTGAGACCCAATTGACCACCAAGCAAACACCAACTTCTGGCCCAGCCTGGAACCTGGGCTCAAGGTGGCCCTGACTTCTGTGCCACTGGCTTCAAGGGACCATCCTACTAAGGAGGCATTCAGTTACAGCTGGAGGTGCCTCACAACAGGCCATCAGGTCAATTGTGTCAGGAGAAGTGGTGCAGCCATCATTGAAGAATAGCTGGTGGAGCTCCACTCCAGTGCCCCTCAACTGGAAAGAGGGCTGGGAAGAAGTTGCAGAGCATGTGGTATAGATCGTGAAACTTCCCCCCACCGTTGGAGCCATAGATGAGCAAACACATGCCTGCAAAGCCTTCCAGCCAAGTCGGAGTCCACCTACGTTCAACTACCAAGGGCTTCTCAGCATCATCCTCTTTGCCATGGTTGATGCTGACTACAAGTTCATGTACATCGATGCCTTCAGCAATGGGTCAGCTTCACGATCCCAGGTATACAACGCCAGTGACCTCGAAGGAGGGGCTGGAACGCAACCTCATCATGGACTTGCAGATCCAGACCCGCCTGCCCAATTACACGCAAGATGTGCCCTACTTCATTGTGGGAGATGACGGCCTCTCCCTCAGAACATACATCATGAATCCCTATAGTTACCTCGATGCCTCACGTCGTGAGTGGAGGATCTTCAACTCCAGGCTGTCCAGGGACAGGCGGGTGGGTGGAGAACGCCTTTGGCATCCTGGCCAAGGGTCCAGTAACTTCTCACCACCATGCAGCATGCCAGAGACCGTGAGGCAGGATCGTGAAGCTTGCTGCATCCTGCACAATCTCAGGCGCACCCGCGACCCGTCTTACACAACAGGCTTCGTGGACTCCAACAGGGCAATGGGGACATGGTGCCTGGTGATGGAGGCAAGGGCGAAACTGATAGAGACTAAAGATGTGCAAGGCCCAACAGAGCTTCACGTGAAGGGAAGAAGCAGGCACAACCTGCTGAGACAGCTGGCGCACTCCCCAGCCTGGAGCATGTGAGTGGCAAGACAGGATGATAGATGATTAATGGAGCTTCCTTGAGCCTGTCTCATCACACTGATGAGATTGGCGCCATGTATGTGGGTGGGCTACAATGAACAGGGCATTTAATAAAGAGTTGGTGTTTATGTTGACATGTGTGGGATGATTGATTACATTATTATTGATTATATAGGACCATATGTGTGGCACCTGGGGAGGGTGGACATACGAGTCCACTATGCTTGCACTGGAGGTTTATCTATCCCACAGCGTTTACCCATCCCAAAAGGTATCCCTGCCCATCCACAGGTATCCCTGCCCATCCACAGCTAATTACCCATTCCACAGGTATCCCTGCCCATCCCACTGCTATCCTTACCCATCCCACAAGCGATACAAAGCTTAAACCATTTTCTAAAAGTTCCACCACAAGACTTTATTGACAAAAATAAATGAAGCAAAGTGTGTGAAGCAAAGATAATCTTTTATTAATAAACAAGCTGTGAAAAAAAAATGACCCAAGTCAAGTTCCAAAGCAAAGATAAAGTAACAGGTAGCCACCCACTCTCTGGCACTCTTCTTGGTCACTCTGAGGCGGCCCAGTCTCAGGGTGAAGGGTCCAGGTGCTGTGGAGGTGGCTGCTCTGCTGGAGTGCTGTCTGAGGCGCCACTGGGTGCCTGGCCCCGAGAGGACAACAGGGACAGTGTGGTTGAAGGAGCTCTCACAGCTGGCTCAGCCCCGTGATGTGAGAGCCCCTTCCTCCATGACATGTGGGTTGTCAGCCCCAATACCGTGACAGATGTTACTGAGGCCGGGGCTTGGCTGTGGGTTGGTGGAAGGAGCAGTGTAGTGGGCTGTCTGGTCTGTAGCTGGCGTGAGGACTGGAGTCAGTGGCTCAGACGTGTGGGTGCGCATGTGTGGCGTGGCTGGCATCGGGTGGCTATGGGTGGCATTGGTGGCATCAGCAGCTCCGGTGGATCGATGTACCTGTGCCTGGACTGGGAAGGCTGCCTGTGCTGCTGGACTCTCCTGGTCGCCGTAGCCTTGTAGGGGAGGGCATATGGAAAGCCTTGGAAGGGCAGTGACATCACCTGGGGTGGAGAAGCAGCCTGGATCTGGGTGGAGCAGGTTCATCTTGGTCTGGGGTTGTGAAGAAGATCGGTGATCCTGTCCTTCACCACCTGGTCTACTGTGTTTCCCGACATGCTCATGAGGGTCTGGTGACGTAGGTGAGGAAGGGCTTGCGGTTGGAGGAGGGGCGTTGGTGTGTACCAGCTGAGAGAGGAGATCTAACACTGCTCCTGATGGTGTCTCTTATCTCCAGCAGGACAGTGGTGGCTCTGCCCCCCTGGTCTGCCTCTCTGCCTTTCTGTGGAGGTGGAGCTGGGGGTGGGATGCGGGTGGGGCTGTGGTGGAAGTGCCATCTCCTTTCTCCCACTGGCATCAGGGATCCTCCACGTGCTCCACCAGGGTAGTACAGCTGTCGGGGGGGTCTCTGTTGTGGCACACTGCACAGATACCTGCCTGGACACAGGAGCTGACTCTTGGCCAGAAGAGGTCTTGGCTCCCAGCAGGCTGCCTGAGAGAGAGGGTTGTGAGAGGGCTGCTCCTCAGTGGCGGATCTCACTCTCCAGAGAAGCTGCACTGGCCATGATGTAGGTCACCCGGTCCGTCAGTTTTGACCATGGGCCTGGCAGATTTCTTGAGAGTGCAGCTTCCCGTAGGTTTGTAGGGGTTGCTCCTCCACACCCACCCCACCACCACCACCACCAGCAACAACAGTAGCAGCAAAAGCAGGCCAGCAGGACCAGGCAGCACCACCACCAGCAGCAGCACCAGCAAGCACAGCGACCAGGCACAGCAGTACAGGAGGCACCAGCAGGAAGAGCAGGACCAGGAGCCCACCAGCAGAAGAGACCGCAGGAGCACCAGCAGGACCAGGAGCACCAGCAGGACCAGGAGCACAGCAGCGACCAAGCAGGACCAGGACAGCACCAGCAGAGTAAGCAC
Organism: Laticauda laticaudata; assembly: GCA_004320025.1. Taxonomy (NCBI): domain Eukaryota; kingdom Metazoa; phylum Chordata; class Lepidosauria; order Squamata; family Elapidae; genus Laticauda; species Laticauda laticaudata. Next base: position 38,754 of record BHFT01043502.1, on the reverse strand, counting down.
GCAGCAGAAGCACCAGCACCAGGAGCGTGCCAGCAGAGTAAGCACCAGCATGAAGCACCAACACCAGGAAGCAGTGCCGCCAGAGTAAGCACCAGCAGAAGCACCACCACCAGAAAGCAGCATCAGCAGAAAGCACCACCTTCAGAAAGCAGCATCAGCAGAAGCCCCAGCAGAAGCAGAGTCAGGGCGCAGGGGTGGGAGGGTGGCCTGTCCCTCTTGCCAGGGCTGGCAGCAGATGGCAGAGGCTTCCGTTTCTTCCCCATGGTTGTTGGGTGTTGGCTGGCTGGCTGGCTGGCTGTCTGTCAAGCTGTGTCTGGAAGCAGGTCTTTCCTTTGAATGGTGATCCTGCTTTGCGAGCTGCTTCCCTTTATATCTGTGGGCTGATGCAATGCATCCTCCATGCGATGTGCAGTGAACGCTAGGCTTCCGCTAGGCTTCCGCTCTGGCATCTGCTTCATCCGCTCACATCCGCTCGCATTCGCTCTTCTGTTCCGCGTCTGCTTTTTGCCTGTACTCCCCGGAAGCCTTGTGGATGTGCCATCTGCTCTCATCCGCTTCCATCCGCATAGGACTCTCATGGAGCATCCACGTTTCCATCTGGCCCTACGTCCTCCCCACTGTCTGTTCCTTTCCATGTTGTCCACTCTGGTTATGCAAATTCGGGGCACTTTTGAGAGGTGGATAACAATGGATGGAACATTTTGCTCGTCTGCTGTGTCCTTTTTACAAACGTTTTGCATCCGTCGGCAGTGTGACAGGGCCTTAACTAATGATCATGTAACTGATGACATTACCTAGTTAGGATAATGAAACGTCTGCAAGAAAACAAGCAACCTCAGAGAGGCACCAAGGACCCCACAAAGTAAAGGCAAAATCGAATTTTGTACATTACCTTTCTCCTTGAAGAGTTGAAGCCTTCAATGGCTGTTTAGAGACTGCACTACCAAAATAGCAATAGCATTTATATACCATTTCACAGTGCTTTACAGCCCTCTCTAAGAGGTTTTACCAGGTCAGCCTATTACCCAACCCCAACAATCTTGGGTCCTCATTTTACCCACCTCAGAAGGATGGAAGGCTGAGTCAACCTTGAGCCTGGTGAGATTCAAACTGCCAAATTGCAGGCAGCCAGCAGTCAGCAGAAGTAGCCTGAAATACTAACACTCTAACCACTGCGCCACCACAAGCTCTTGTCATCATGTAGGCATGATGGTATAGGTAACGTAGCTATTCTACTGGTAGTTCTTGATTTACAACCATTTATTTTATTTTTATTTTATTTGTCAATCGCTTTACGACAGATAATAGGGTATTAGTATATACATAGTTATTGAATGTTTACATATAAGTTGGGTCTATATATAAGAAAAATTAAAAGAACAGGGAATGGTTGGCACATTGATGAGCTTATCCACGACCTCATAAGGAAAGGGTGGAGGTCAACAGTAGACAGTCTAAGGTTAAAGTTTTTGGGGTTTGGGGAAAGAAACCTCAGAGCTTAGGTAGAATATTCTAGACACTGACCACTCTGTTGCTGAAGTCGTATTTCCTGCAATCAAGTTTGGTGCGGTAAACCTTGAGTTTGTATCTATTGGTGCTCTTGTGTTGTCATGGTTGAAGCGTGACGTATTCATTGACAGGTAGACATTGCAATGTAATGATTTATATCCATACTTAGATCAAACCGAAGATGGCATAATTCAAGTTTTCTAGGTCTAGAATTTCAAGTCTGGTGGCATAGAGGTGATTCTACAATGAGTAGCGGAGTGGAGAACTCTTCTTGTGAAATATTTCTGGACTTTCTCAACTGTGCTAATATTAGATATGTCATGTGGGTTCCAGACTGGATCAGCTGTATTTGAGTATTGGTCTAGCAAATGTTTTGTATGCTCTAGTTAGTAGTGTTGATATTACCAGAGAAAAAGCTACGTAGGATTAGGTTGACAACTCTTATAATGCCTTTTTTGGCTATGTAGTTACAGTGGGCTTCTAGGCACTTTAGATCATTTGAGATGAGTACTCCAAGGTCCTTTATAGAGCTTGGATCATCAATAGGTTTTGACTATTCAGCTTGTATTTTATTTTCTGATTTTTTTTTGCCAGTATGTAAGGAACAGAGCATTTATCTGTTGAGATTGAAGTTGCCATTCATTTGACCATTCTGATACATAGTCAAGATCTTTTTGAAGGTTAGTAGTATTGTCTGTGGGTTGAATAGCTTTACATCATCAGCGAAGAGAACACAATTGCTCTTAATGTGATCAACAGGAGATCTTTATGTAGAGTATGAAGAGAGTTGGTCCTAGAACACTGCCTTGGGGGACACCACTATTGACAGGTACCATTCAAAGTTACAACATCACTGAAAAAAGGGACTTATGACAGCTCCAAATGAATAATCAATCACATGATCAACTGACCACACTGGCACACAAGACATTTATAAACTAAGGAGAATAGGTCAAGAAAATCGTGCTAATGATATTACTAGTCTGGTAACAAACTGTTCAGAAACTAAACTGAAGCAAGCTTGGAAAGCAAACCACCGCCAAAATCTAAAACCCAAGCTACAAGTATTTCCTATTATTTCAAACTCAAATGGATTCCTTCATGCTTGCTTAATAATGGTAACATCTCTATTCTCTGCTCCCTTCACTAAGTCAATCTCAGTAGCTGCCAATGTGATTCCTGTCTTTTTGGGTTGAAGCCACCCCATTCTAAGCATCTTCCCAAAAAGCATCTTGTGGAAACTCTAGCCCCCTGTGAAGGATAAATCTTGTGGAGATAAAAGCAAAGAACAGTTATCAAACCCAGGACATGTGTCTCCCAGTGATGGTATTCTACCGGTTTGGCCTGGTTCATCCAAACTCTGGGGTGGTTTGAGGTCTAAGCTCTGAGGATCATCTATGAACGAATGGTTCTCTCTGATGATCAGCTGCTGGGCCCTCTCATCTGCCCTGGCTCTATACTGATCTTCATTTCCTTCTTTTCAACCTCAGCTGCTTTGTGCGGCACAGCTGATTGACATGCATCAGCTGTTTTACACACAGGGCTTGCAGCAGAAGGTGAGTTGCAAATGCTGTGTATGAGCAAAGTGTGCACTCACATCAAACTGGTAGAAAAAAGTTTTGGAACCCACAACTGGTGCTTCCCCCTTCCATGGCAGCGGAAGAAGCTGCAAGAAGTCTGTTGAGTAAAAGGAGGAGCAAGGGATGTAAGGTTTTAATTTTGGGGCAGAAGTGTGTCTATGTGTAGGCTTAGTGTACTGTAGATATAACTGTACAGGAAACTGGATGGCCAGATTCTTAAGTAACAAAGACTTGACCTGGTTAATGGGTTTTTAATATCTGCAATAAAAGCTACTTATCTAACTGCAAATCTTATCCTTGACATACTCATTGTCAACCCTTGAGGACTGGTGGAATTTCTCAAGAGGTATTTATTGATTGGCTTGTTTGAAATTTTGAAATGATGAATAAATCCAAAATACAGATCGTCCTCAACTTATGACAAGATGCTCAACAACTCTTCAAAGTTAAGAGAGGACCTCCCCAGAACTAGTTATGACCTGAGGTTGAAATTCTGACAGAGCCATCCCTCCACACATTCATGTGTGTGCATTTTGGGAGCTGTGTGATGGGCTCACATTTATGGTTTGTAGTGTCCTGCAGTCAGGTGGCCACCATTTACAATGGTTTTTACTAGAAACTGGCATTTGCTTCCAGTTTCCAATAAAAAATGCCCATTGGGTGTAATGGGTTTGCTTAACATTCATGAAGTTTGCTTAACAATTGTCACAAAAAGAGTCACAAATTCTTGCTTGGTCACTTGGTGATTTGCTTAAAGTCTACAACAACCTACAACTATAATTCTGGGCTCAATTATTGTTGTAAGTTGAGGAATACTTGTAATGCTACTTGGGGATCACAGTGATTCTGCTTGTTCAGTTGCTAAGTTGTGTCTGACTCTTCGTGACCTCATGGATTATAGTATGTCAGGCCCCCTTGTTCTCCATTGTCTCCGGGAGTTTGCTCAAATTTATGTTCATTGTGTTGATGACACTACCTAAGCATCTCACCCTCTGCTGCCCCCTTCTCCTTTTGCTTTCAGCCTTTCCCAACACCAGGGTCTTTTCCTCTCTTTTCATTTGTTGGCCAAAGTAGTTGAGCTTCAGCTTCTGGATTCTGCTTGGTACCAATGCTATTTTTCTGCTTGGCACCAATTTTATTTTATTGTCCTTGCACTTTGTACAACAAAATTAAATGCCATCTTCAGTGTACATTATAACTATAAAAATAAAACAGAAACACACATCCTTTGCCTTCTATACAGTTGGATTGAAAACCCCTGATATTGCATTAATATTGCACTATACCAGTGAACTATACCTTTTTGTTGTGGTGTGCCGAAAGTGCATACGTACCAGCACACACAATGCAATGTGCCCTGCCACCTGCGCTTGCCCACAGATCACCCTCCCTTATCTGCACTACACATGTGCATGCCTCCCAGCTAATTTTTGGCCTGTTTGAGGCCGTTTTCATCCTCCTGACGGCTCAAGGTAAGCCTCTGTAGCCTTTGGAAGCTGAAAAATGGGCCTGTTTTGGCACTTCTGGTTTTGGCACTTCCAGTTTCGGCACTTCTGGTATTTCTAGAAGGCCTGTTTTTCAGCCTCCAAAGGCTGCAGAGGCTTCCCTCGAGCCCCCGGGAGGGTGAAAAAGGCCTCAAATGGGCAGAACATCAGCTGGGAGGCGCACATTTGCAGTGCAGGTAAGTTTAGTTGGGGCTTGCATGCCCACACAAATGGCTCTGCATGCCACCTGTGGCATGCATGCCATAGGTTTGCCATCATGGCACTATACAGTAGAATTCAATATAGTGACTGCTCTGGGATAGAAGCTGTTTTGCAGTCTTTTTGTCCTTGTTTTTATTACCCTGTACCTTCTGCCAGATGGTAATAGTTCAAAAAAAGGGTGCCCAGCATGAGATAGATCTTTGAGAGTGTTTTCAACTTTCTTAAGGCAGCAGAAGTTATGAAGCTCTTCCAAGGAGGGGAGAGGGCAACCAATGATGCTCTGGGCAATGATGTTAACCCTCTGGAGCACTGTCCTATCTGCCACTGTGCAATTGGCAAACCATACACAGGTGCAGTAACTTAAAATAATACAGCAGTAGAAGATCACCAGCAGTTTTTCATTCAGTTGTTGTTTCCTGAGAAATCTAAGGTAGTATTTCCCCCTACAAATACCAGGAAAAACATGTTTCATTTTCCCAGGCACACTCAACCAGTAAAGTTGTTTATTTCAAAAAGATTTACTTAGAAACTTCTACACTGGTTGTTACTTTTATTACTTTATTACTTATGTTATCAGATGTTGCAATTGTGTGCAATGGCAGATTTTGACAATTGTTCTGAATTGTGGAGCTTTTAGAGTGGTGGGGAGAAAAACCCCTCTGTTCAGCAAAACCCTGGTTTTAAAAATTAGCAAAACCTTTAGAGCAGGGCTCTCCAAACTTGGCAATTTTAAGACTTGTGGACTTCCAGAATTCCTCAGCCAGTGTGGGAAATTTGAGGAGTTGGCTGAGGAATTCATGGCCAACTGATAAATGCTAGGAGTTGAAATCCACAAGTCTTAAAAGTTGCCAATTTTGGAGACCTCTGCTTTAGAGAAAGAAATAAAAAATGTAAGATTGAAAGGGGGGAAGAAGGCCTTGAGGAATATCAAGGTGAATAGACACCAAAATAGTTCAGAGGAAGGGTCTCCCTTTTCTTTGTCCCACCTAGAATGGCTGGCTGATGGAGATGCAAGGGGAGAACAGTGGCATGGGACAGACCTCCAACTGGAGAAGCACTCAGAAAGGAACATTCAGAAGAAGGAGGAAGAGGCCACCTCTTCCATAACAGCAGGTCTGCTGACTCAACGATTCATATTTTCCAATAGTTAGCATGCTGTTGTCCTCTGGCACCACCTGTCACACCATGGCAGTGTAGAAATGTGCAACTTTTTGTCCTGTCTGAAGTTGTAAGCAGCATGGACCATACCTAGAGGTAGAATGGGTCCCAGATGCCAGTTGAAATCTGGGTGGATTTAATGAACTCATGGTGAATGAGGAGGATGGTTTTTGTTACCTTGTTTTAACACAGAAGCTGTAGTGTCTCCAACCAGTGGCGTGATTCAACTGGTGTAACAATCGATTTGGTGATTGTGTAGTTTGCCGCGCAAATCAGCTGTGTTCCAAAACAAGGAAATAAAGCACAGGAAAGAGCAGGGGTGCAGAGCGGGTGGGCGCAATTACCGGTGTGTCTAAATCAGTCTGAACCGGTAGAATCCCACCCCTATCCCCAACCCCTGGGCTGTGGCCCACTACTAGGCTGTGGCCTATTTGGAATCGGGCTGCGTAAGTGGTGGGCCGATGTGTACATACACACATGCTAATACAATCCTAAGTTGCATTAACAGTGCAAGATCAAGTGAGGCACCAATAGCACTCTGTAAAGCCTTAGTAAGACCACACCTAAAGTACTGCATCCAGTTTTGGTCACCACACTATAAAAAAGATGTTGAGACTCTANCACCACATTATAAAAAAGATGTTGAGACTCTAGAAAAAGTACAGAGAAGAGCAACCAGGATGATTAGGGAACTGGAGGCTAAAACATATGATGAATGGTTGCAGGACCTGGACATGGCTAGTCTTGTGAAGAGAAGGACCAGGGGAGACATGATAGCAGTCTTTCAACATTTGAGGGGCTGCCACAGAGAGGAAGGGGTCAAGCTATTTTCCAAAGCACCCGAAGGCCAGACAAGGAATAATGAAAGGAAACTGAACAAGGAGAGATTTAACTTGGAAATAAGGAGAAACTTTCTGACAGTGAGAACAATCAACCAAGCATGCAAGTGCAGTTTGACTTGTGCAAATGATGGACTGGCGCGTGTGCCTACATGCATGCAGCTCAACTTGTGCAAGTTGAGTTGTGCATACATGGACATGTGTGCTGGCCTACCATTCACATAAATTGAGCTGTGAGTGTGTGCATGCGCATGCACCAGTCCTCCAGTTGCACAGCCTCTCACTCCCCTGCCAGGCTGCCAAGCCACAAAGGTTGGGGACTAGTGCTGTTTTGGATACAAGGAACTGGTTCTCTCAGCGATGTCTATAGAGAGTCTCTCAGAGATCTTTCAGCCAGGATCTTTTCAGGATCTTTTCTAGTTTATTTAGGTTTAGGTTTGTTTATTAATAACATTTAAAATCCTCTCTCTCTACACCAGGGTTCTCCAAACTTGGCAACTTTAAAACCAGTGGACTTCAATTCCCAGGATTGCACAGCCAGCCATGCCAGTCATCTTTAAGACTTGTGGACTTTATGGTGGGTGGGGAATTCTGGGAGTTGAAGTCCACAAGTCTTAAAATTGCCAGGTATGAAGAGCCCTGGTCTGGCGGCTTTTTAGAGCAGGGTTTCTCAATCTCAGCAACTTTAAGATGTGGGGACTTCAACTCCTCAAATTCCCCAGTCAGTCAAGGTCACAAGTGGTGGTCATGTGACATTGTGTTGAATGACCCGACCCACAGTGATCTGCTAATGATTGTGATTGGAACTGATGTTATTAGCTGGCATGGTTATGTGACACCATGCTTTATGACCGTGCCACTTAGCGATGGAATTGCCAATTCCAATTGTGGTCAGTAAGTGAGAACTACTTGATTCCTTTACATCCTTTGGCTAAAAAATGTCTGTCTGTCTATTTATCTACCTGAATATATTTATATTGATACACAACGTGAATAAGATACAAAGGCTATAAAATAAAAATACAAAATATCTTTTCTATCCTTTGCAAGTTAATCTTTTCTTTTTAAAATTTCTATGCAGCTGCTTTCCAGGTAATTTTTTGTCCTTTCTCTTCACTTTTCTCCATGTATGTATTTGTGTGCCTGTGACTATCTGTGCACCCACAACTCTAGAAGTTGCTATTTTTTTTGGCTGTTCTGTTTTTTTGTCCCCAGTCATTTTTGAGGACAAAGGATCCCTTCTAAAGAAAGATCTCAAATTCTGAGCTTTCCCTCCTGATTCCAAACTGTTTGTCAAGGTTATCTTTTCCTTCAATCTCCACCTCTGTTTACTTCAACATCATTCAGGATCCCATATGTCCTGCTTCTGCTTTCTTGTAGTCACAGACTCGTATAACCAGATTGTTAGCATCCAGGTTAACTTCCTTCCTTTTTCTGACAAACTCCTGTCTGTTTGTGCCAGTATTAATGTCCTTCGTTATTTCTCAACTGTGCTGGAATCTTCTGGTTTACACCGATATGATTTACTTAGCCAGATACCCCTTTTCCTTTCAATATTTTTAATTGTAAGTAGTCCTCATGATGTTGGGTCATGAAACATCTGCAAGAAAAGTCCCAAAGGTGCTTTTTTTTCAAGAGGCAACTAGGCTTTCTGTTTTTTCTTTGAAGACATTTAGTTTCTCATCCAAGAAGCTTCTTCAGCTCTGACTGGATGGTGGGGAATGGAAGGTTTCATATTCTTTGAAGACAGCTGGTCCTTTGCATTCTTCACGTCTGCACGAAAACAACCAAGCTCAGAGAGAGCACCGAAGACCCCCAGATTAAAGTTTGTTATATACTTTGCATTTAACTGCAGTTAATATTTTCAAAATTTGCTTTAAAAGAAAGTGCCATGTTTCGAATTATTCCCTTGGAGATAATTGCAAATTCTGTAGGCATCAGCAGTACCAGGCTTGTCACATAGCAATCTGTCTCAAATCCTTTTAAGAAGCTCACCTTCACTTGTTCCTCAAATGTATGAAGGAACGAAGAATGACCAGTGGTGGGATTCAACTGGTTTACACTGGTTTAGGTGAAGTGGTTATTGCCCACTCCCTGCTATTAAAGTGGATCCTGGGTGCTGCGTTGCAATGGAGAAACGAGCAATGGAATGGCTGGCACGAGAGAAGGAGAAAGGCCACTTTCCCTCTTTCTTCTCCCTGCTCCTCCTTCCCTCGTGCCGGCCGCTCCATTGCCTGTTTCTCCATTGCAGTGCAGCACCCAGGATCCACTTTGATAGTGTGTGTATGTTTGTGTGTGAGTGTGTGTGTGTAATTTAACAACCAGTTCACCCAGGGTCATGTTGGTCATCGCGGGAGGCTCGTCCCACAAGTGTGGTGGAGCTGGAGAATGGGGATGGGCCACGCCTCCCACGACAGCCAACCTGACCCTGGGCGAACCAGTTTTTAAATTATTTGAATTCCACCACTGAGTATGACCGAAACCTCAGGCCTTCCTCAACATTAGTAGAACCTGTTGGCTGCACATCCTTAGCCTCCCTGTGTTTAAATGTATGCTACCACTTCTCCCTGCAGTCGATGGATAAGAAATTATGAGGACAATCCTGTCATGGGGTTGGACAAGAGGACCTTCAAGGTCACTTCCAACTCTGTTATTCTGTTGTATATTCAGTGCAATCTGTCAACAAAAGAGGATGGCCAGTTTCTGAAAAGGTTTGTTCTTTCTTGTGAATTTGCTATGCAATGGGTCGCAGGAGGTGACATTGCTTCGCTCTGCTCCATATAAAGTTTGATCCCGAACAGCAGAGCAGATAAACATAGAGCATCAACAGGGAACATTTTTTTTGTCTTATGAGTTCAGCCTCTTCATTTTGGCCTCAAAAAATCCTACCCCAGATGCATAAATAAATCATGAATGAAAAACCTGCTGCAGAGTCCTTGGCTGGCTGTTGTGAAAGGCTCTGATACAGCATCCAGAGAAGCAGGTGGCTGTGCTATTTCGATATTGCGTTTGTCAATATTCATATTGATTAATCACACGGTTTCCTTGTTTTGGCTGCTCTTAATGCAAAATGTGCTCCCTGTTCCCTGTTTTCGATTAGGCGGTTTTCTTTCCACTTCATAATCAGCGAGCTCTGCTGATTTCCGTTGAGTCACCCAGTGTAATTAATATTATGTTATTTACCCATGTTTATCATTTGGGTAGCAAGATGACTCATCCCTGAAAGAAACAGCCAGATCCAAGCAAGAGTTTCTAACATTTTGCTTCCTTTTTTTCACATGGAATATGAACCGAAGGTGATCTTTGAAAGAAACTGAGTCACACAGATATAATATTTACCTCCATTGTTGCAAGGCTGAGAACATCTTCAAATATTTCCCGCAAATATAAATAACTGGTGAAGGGAAATAGGATGGAATCAGGCAAGTTACTTTTGTGGGTTCACAATCCTGTAGCTAATTATATTTCGAGAGGGTGCAAGAGCTAAGAAGGGCTCTCGTGCAAATGTGTGCTTGATTTCTCCTGGGCTCTGTAAAACAAAATGAAATTCGATGTAGAGAAAAGTAAAGTCTTGCACTTAGGCAAGAAAAACTCAAAGTACACATATAGAGAGGGTGAAACCAGGCTTAATAGCAGTAACTGTGGGACAATTCTTGAAGTCTTAGTGGACAACCAATTAAATATGAGCCAGTGTGTGATAGCAGCCAAAAAAAACCAACGAAATCCTAAGTTGCATTAACAGAGGGATACAGTCAAGATCAAGTGAGGTACTTACACATTCTATAAAACCTTAATAAGACCACACCTAGAATACTGCATCCAGTTTTGGTCACTACAATATAAAAAAGATGTTGAGGCTCTAGATAGAAAGAGTGCAGAGAAGAACAACTAGGATGATTAGGGGACTGGAGCAGAGGTGGTATTCTGTTGGTTCTGACCGGTTCTGGAGAACCGGTAGCAGAAATTTTGAATAGTTCAGAGAACTGGCAAATACCACCTCTGACTTGCCCCACCACAATCTATTCTCTGCCTCCTGAGTCCCAGCTGATCGGCTGGGTCTTCTTTGGTTGTCCTGCAGAGGAGAACGGAGCTGGAAAGCAGATTAGTGGGGTGGGGAGGGAATATGACTTTGCAGTAACCTTCCCCTGGAGTGGGGTGGGAATGGAGATTTTACAATATCCTTCTCCTGCCATGCCCAGCAAGCCACACCCATAGAACCGGTAGTAATTTTTTTTTTTTTTAATCCCATCACTGGACTGGAGACTAAAACATATGAAGAACAGTTGCAAGAACATGCTTTCAAACTGTTAGGTGGACAGAAGCTGAGGCGAGGGATGGGAGCTCACCGTGCCACACAGGTCCTGGACTCTAACCACTAGAGTAGAGACCATCTCCAGCATTATTAAGCCACAGAGTCACCATGCCTCTTGGTTAGAGGTTATGGAGTACTTTCCCACTGACACCACCCATTTTGATCAATCTTTTTTTTTCTTTTTGCAGCAAGTGAATCTTGATATTTATATTACATATCTAATCATACTTTCTTGGCTGTACATGAAATAATGTTAACATGTGTATCCTTCCTAATCTGTTACTAATCAGGATGATGGTTTGTTCAACTGCTAATAATGATGATCTAGGAAAATTAGGAAACTCTTTAGTGTTCCTTCCCAGTCAAAGTAGCTTTGAGGTAAGTCCCCAGAGAACAGAAGCAAGGCATTATGCAAGAGTGGTCAAAAAAGTCAAGAGGGCAGTCATAAGACTCCGATCAAAACTCTGCCTCTTTTTTTTGTGTATATGAGACCCATGAAAAATCTCAAAGCTTCAATTGCATTGTTGACTTTTTTTAAAAAAATCTCAGTTTAATTAGTTGCATATGTTTTGTTTATATACCAACTCTGAGCAGCTTACAATAAAAATAATAAAAGAATACAAAAACGCACACTTGGAAAATGGCAGGCAGTTTTCCCTTTCTGGTTTGCTCCCTCTTAAAAACCACCCTTGCTTGGAACCACCGTGGATCAGTTAGCATTCCGACAAGGCATGAAAATATTTATTTATGGAGCTACATTGCAAAACCACTTGGTAGCTATTTGCTCAAGAATGGAAACCGTGAAGAAACGAGGCACATTTCCATTTGCATATATCACTCAGCCCCAGCTGCAGTCAGCAAAGCAAGCACAAATCATGTTTTCCAATTATAGTTTACTGTCCCCAAACAAATCACGGGTTATTGACTGATGCAATTTGCATATCATGCTAAATCAGAAGCAGCCCCGTTAGTGGGTAATACAATCTGTGAGCTCAGCCTAGAATTACAACCAGTAAGTAGTAAGTCAGAAATACTTCAACAACCCCCCCCCCCCCCCCCCGATCTTCTGCAGAGGTTAAGAATCCTTCAGACTCCTCCTCCCAATCCTGCCTGTGGGCTTTCAAGATTGTCTTCCTCAACTGTTCAGATCAGTTTTCTAATCTCTCCATGATGTCATATCTAGTCTTTACAAGGGCAATGATTTCCATGGTTTGCTGGGCTGCTGAGTTAACACCAGAAACACCTGCTCTTTCCTGTTTCATACTCACTCAGCTGCTTTGTCACACCCTGATAACATTCAAATGACAAGTGATGCACAGTTTGCTATATTGAAAGAGCCCTGGTGATTTTGGTAAAGAGTGGCCATGTAAAACCCAAGGGATTTCCCAAAAGGAAACATACCATTTTAGCAAACAAACAAACAAACTTGAGGTAGTCCTTGACTTAGAATCACAAATGAGCTGAATGTTTCCTTCCTGCCTTCCTTTCAGGATTAGGCCAGTAATTTTTTCTAACAACCGGTACTATGAACTGCTTAGAATATTAACAACCGGTTCTAGCGAATAGGTGCGAACTGGTAGAATCCCACCCCTGGGTGTAGGGTCTCCTGCTTGGGTGGTGGGGTTGGACTAGATGACCTACAAGGTCCCTTCCGACTCTGATTATCTGTTAAAAGAAATATCCATCTGGTTCAGTTCCAGGACAAAAGCACTGAAGACAAAATGTAGGCTGATTGGAAAGATGGTTTAATGATGAAGCAGAATGATATGGGTTTGTGGCTCTGGGCAGCGGACCATATGTAGTTGAGAGTGAGGGTTTTTTTTTAAATATCTTCTCTGAGCTTTGCATTTGAGCTTCTTGTTCCTGTGCAAGAACATGTATTCTATTGACTATTGTAGAGGTTATATAAGGGTCATGGCTGGCTCTATAGGTTGTCTGAGCTCCCAGGTTTGGTTGAGGTTTGCTACTGAGATGATGCAGTGAAGAGGCTTGTATTCTGAAAGAATGTTGGGCAATTCCTATTATGGCTTAATGACTTTGTCCTGGTTTGGATCTTGAGCAAGGGCGATTTGCTTATGAGTAGAACTACCTAGATACTTGGCTTCTTTCTATAAGCTCTTTATCTTTTAAGTGCTGACATCTGTTGAGGGCTATTGAGAAAGGTGGGGGCTGCTTTATGTCTCAAAAAACATATTTCTCCTTTAGGTAAATACAATATTCTGCCTTTTTTAAATATTTCCCAAAATATTTCATTCTTCTAAGAGAGGGGTAGAGGCTAACTTTCTATAGTTGTTAAGTGAATCACTGCCATTTAAAGTTAGTAACATGGTTGTTAAATGAATCTGACTTCCTTATTGCTTTGTTTGTCATAAAGTTGTCAAAGGGGATCCCATGATCCCGGGATGCTGCAACAGTCATAAATATGAATCAGTTGCCAAGCATCTGAATTTTGATCACAGGACCATGGGCAAGCTACCATGGTTGTCAAGGATTATCTGTATAGAGTTGTGTAAATACATGAATAGGAAGATTGTCAGATGACCTTCTTAAGGTACACAGGTCTGTTGAATGGAGATGTTAGCTTGTTATGGAAAACAGGTGAGTTTGCTTGGATGTGCAGTAAAACATAGTGTGGCAGCCAGGATTCTACCAACTTCATTCTATCCCTTTCTCCCACATGACAGCAAGCAAGCGATCTATCATGGGTATCAAATAAGTTTAGTTCTGATTGGGTACCTTTTGGCTGAAGAGCAACACAAATGAATAGGGAACTGGAGCAGTGGTGCGTGTCAAAATAATTTACCACTGTTTGGTGGGCATGGCTTGATGGGCGCGCTTTGTGCACACGTACACACTTTGCACAAACACACATGCCAAATGCACACTTTGCACAGGCACAGAGGCTTTCCGACTTGCCTCCTGCACTCCTGAACTCTCCCTGTCGCTTCAGCAGCTGACGCGCGCCAATCTGATGTGCTGGGCAAAGCAGCTACACTTCAAAAGCAGAGAATAAAGGTCAGTATAGGAGCCTGGGCAGGCAGGTGGGCCCAACAGCAGATCTTCAGAGAGAACTGGTTTGGTTTCCACTGATCTTTGGCACTACCGGTACACTACAACCAGGCCAAACCAGTAGAATATCACCACTGAACTGGAGGCTAAAACGTATGAAGAACTGTTGCACAAATTCGGGGTGTCTACTCTAATGAAGGGAAAGACTAGGGGTGACATGATAGCAATGTTCCAATATTTGTGGAGCTGCCATAAAGAAGAGCGAGGATTAACCTATTCTCCAAAGCAGCAGTCGCCAATTCTGTGAGCAACTTAATCTGCCTGCCTGCTTTTGGGTAAAAATTGCTCTTTTTTATAAAAAATTCAATATTTACAGACATGGTGTGTTGTGAGGCAATTTTGTGAGTTTGCTTGCTAGCAAATTTTATGTGACAGACTGAGCTAGCCGATGGCAGACAGATAGATCTCTGAATGAATCTGTGATTCTGTGAGAAACTCAATCTGCCTGTCTGCCCAAAATTCAATATTTATATAAATATTTATAATATTTACATACAAGCCATGCCCAGCCAGTCACATGACCACCAAACCACACCCACAAATTAGGCCACACCCACAGAGCCAGTTAGTGGTCCCTGGGATTTAAAATTATGAGTTAGGTGGTCCCTGAAGTGCAAAAGGTTGGTGACCCCTGCTCCAAAGCAACTGAAGGCAAGAGAAGCAACAATGGATGGATGCTATTCAAGGAGAGAACCAACCTCGAAATAAGGGAAATTTCCTGACAGTGAGAACAATTAATCATGGCTTGTCTCCAGAAGTTGTGGGTGCTCCAACACTGGAGATTTTTAAGTTCTGACAACCATTCATCTGAAATGATACAGGGTTTTCTGCCTGAGCAGGAGGGTGGACTAGAAGACCACCAACATACTTTCCAAACCTTTTATTCTGTTAATCATAGACTGAGTGAAAATGGAAAAGAATTATTTGACACCAATGGAATGTGGCAGAGGTTTGCAAATGTTGATATCTTTCACACTTCATAATAAGTGTCCTTTGGGTGTGAATGGGGCTGATTTGGTTATCTTAACAATGACATTCATAACTTCAGTATGACAAATGGAATGATACTGGAGTGTGGCCAACCGGGTATGATTAAGTATCCACAATTCTATACACCCATCCATACTTAAGGGTAGTTATGCTTCAGTCCACTCAAATCAAGTTGTATAGAGTTGCAACACAGGTGAGTTTGAACAGCAAATAAAGACATTTGTTTTATGAATGCTAAATGAGTTTTGGAGGACTTTTTACAATAGACAAATGGTATTTATGTTATGTCTTAATGTCCTTTTTTGGTCTCAACATGAAATAATTCTTAAATATCTAAGACTTTTATCACCATTCAGTTCTAGATGAACCTGTTTATGTGAAAAGTGAATCCTTATGTTTGAAAATCTGCATTCATCTTTACTGTACTTGCTTTCAGGGTGGGTTGATGCTTATACAGCTTAATTTAATTTCAAGAATTATCTTAGATAAACGCAGGGATGGGATTCTACCAGTTTGGACCAGTTCTATAGAACCAGTTGTTACAATTCTGTGCAGTTCGGAGAACCAGCAAATCACGTCACTGACTGTCCCATCACCCTCTCCTGTTGGATTTCTGCTTTCTAGCTAATCTAAATCGCTGTTATACTGCTTTGCCTTCACCCAAGAGGCTTTCCTGAGGCCCAGTCGGGGTGGTATTCAGGGGATTGGCAGGTGGGGGAGAAGCGGCCTGAGAGCAGAGCTGAACCTTCCTTAGGACTGAAGCTTCTATTTTTCAGTGCAGACCCAGGCAGCAGATTGCAGAACGGTGGATCTGTGAGTGAATCTATGATTCTGCAAGCAACTCAATCTGCTTTGCCATATTTTGAGTAATAGTTGCTCTTTTATATATATTATATATATAATACAATATTTACATAAATATTTACAATATTTACATATAGGCCACACCCATCCAGTCACATGTGCACCAAGCCACACCCACAAATTAGGCCATACCTACAGAACTTCTTGTTAAGAAATTTGAATCCTACCCCTGGATAAGCAACTCCAAAGCCTCCCACTTTCCTTAATGGAAACAATGGATGGAAACTAATCAAGGAGAGAAGCAACCTAGAACTGAGGAGAAATTTCCTAACAGTGAAAACAATTAACTAATGGAAAGTTGCAGAATACCTTATGCCACCAGACTTGAAATTCTAAACCTAGAAAACCTTGAATTATGCTGTCTTCGGTCTGATCTAAGTATGGTATATAAAATCATACATTGCAATGACTTACCTGTCAATGAATACTTCAGCTTCAACCATAACAATACAAGAGCAAACAACAGATACAAACTCAAGGTTAACCGCACCACACTCAATTGCAGGAAATACGACTTCAGCAACAGAGTGGTCAATGTCTGGAATACTTTACCTGACTGTGATTTCTTCCCAGAACCCCAAAAACTTTAACCTGAGACTGTCTACTATTGACCTCACCCCTTTCCTAAGAGGTCCGNGTCCTATTGTTTCTTTTATTTTTTTTATATGTACCCATTTCATGTATTCATAACTATGTATATACTTATACCTATTAACTTGTAAGCGATTGACAAATAAAAATAAATAAATAAAAATATACATCTCTCTGTGTGTGTATGTGTGTGTGTGTATACGTGAATAATTGCATTTGCAAGGCAAGATCTTGAGTATACTTTTTAAAACAGTTGCAATAATCTGATGTTTTACTCTAAAGTAGAGATAGTTTAAAAATCTTTTTTGTATACTTTTAATTAATTTATGAATTTAAAGCTTCTTCTCATTTACAAATTGAGAAATGAATGCTATAAAATCAGAAATATTCAACTACTGTATCTGGAAAAGTATGCTGTCTTGGCACTGTGGAGAGATTTAGTACAGGACATTATTATTAATAATCTAAACAATATGGGTTCAGTTCTTAGTTTTCAGAATTTTATTCCAAAATAGCTCTGCAAAAATATGCAAAAAATATTAGTTTTATAAGAGGGGGGAGAGGAAGAGGGGGAGAGGGAGAATCATACTTTCATGCCTTACGATCATTTCTCTGGACTTATATATTATGTCAAAAATACGAGAAATATATGTCAGAAATTATCTAATTTTTTCCATGGATACATAAGCATAAGTAGTCAAAATGATATAACATTGTTTATTGATTTTTGAAGAAGGGCAATTTCTTAGCATACAAAGTGATAATTTCATAAACTCAGAATCCTGTCAAACACAAAATATCTTACATTAACCTAGACACAGACAAAATAAGAAATCTGTAAAGATGTCCAACCTTGATTGCCAAAGCTTTGAATTATACATAAAGAGGGCCAAAAATTTTTATTTATGTTTTCTGGATAAAGAAGAACTAAAAAATAGGTATTTCATTTTTCACTACTAAATATCTTTTGCTCCTTAAAATATTTTTTAAAAGTATAAACTATTGGTAGGTTATTTAATGTCGCTTATTTGCCATATAATCGCTAAGAAGCTAAAGCTTCCTTAAATTTGAAGCAAATTTAGCCTATTGACATGCAGCAAAAACAACAAAAATGAGAAAAGTGAATTAAATTTTGAGTAGTTTGGAATTAGTTTGGCATGCAGATGAATGTAATTTATCTTTATTCTTTATTCTTTAAAATCAAAGGGATAAATATTCAAAAATTAAGAAAAAATGTGAAATAATAAAAAATTCATTGTAAAAATCTACAAGTTAGCATCTTGATTGAATTCATGCCTTTGCAAGATTAAAAAGAGTAAGAAATATCAGCAAAATGTTTTCATGGGTGAGATTCTCCCAAAAATACACAAAGAAGGCATACCTCTCAGACCCATAGTCAGCTCCAAAGGAGCACCACTACAAACTACAATAACCAGCCTTAAATACTTTAGCAAAACAACTACAGCCCATGCTGAAACCGCATTTCATTTGTACAAAACTCATACCACTCTTAGAAGATTGATCAAACATCTACACATGGAACAGAAGATCTGCTTGTAAGTTTCTACGTGGTTTCACTAGTTCACTCAAGTCCGATGAAAAAGAAAAACTCTTGAAATCATCAAAAATAAATACCAACCAGCTAAACCACCTCATGGAATAACAGAACACTGCCTAACCGAAACATGATTTCATATACAAGGACAAAAGATACAAGCAAATTTAAGGACCCCTATGGGATCACCACTGTGCACCGTCATTGTGCAAACCTGGTCATGGAAGAATCGAATCCAGAGCCCTGGCTAATGCACCCACAAACACACAAACTGTGGCTAAGATACATCGATGACACATTTGTGATTTGGCCCCATTGGAAAAAGAAAACCTAAACAATTTCCTAAAACACACCTAAACAGCACACACCCCCAAAAAACTCAAGTTCACCATGGAAATGTTGAAATAAAACAAACAACTATCATTCCTAGATGTACTTAATCTAGCAAGAAAACAGATGCACACTAGGACAACCACCGCAATACCAGAAGAAACACACACCAAACCGCTACCTCCCAATGTCCAATCCCACCACCACCACCCAGCACAGATAAATTCCATGGCCAAAACATTAATCACCCGAACCAAACGCCTGGCAGACAAGACACATATAAAGACTGAACTATGCACCCTGACGACAAGTACTGACAGCCAGATTGCTTCCACAAAAAACAAAATCACCAGCTTAATCCACAAAAAAAACACCTAGACCATAACAAGAGACCTAGAAATCACAGATCGATGGAACAGCTGTCCTGCCTACATAAGGAGGTACTACAGACAAAATCAGTTAAGATTACTTACTCAGGCATCACATCAAAGACTGCCTTCAAAACAGACAAAAAAATAAGCAGCCATCTTAGAAACCCAAAGATAAAATTTTGACCTGGGAAAACCAATCGGCATATACGAAGTTCCCTGTGCCTCATACATGGCAGACCAATAGAAGGAATAAGTACCCGCGCTGGCTAGGAACACAAAAAATCAGTAAAAAAGCGGAACCACACCTCCTCACTAGTCCAACCGATGAAAGCCACCAGTCATTAGCATCAACTCAATCGCACCAAAACCCTAGCCAGTATAGAAAACCCCCAGCCACAGAATCATAGAGAAGCCATAGAGCATTGAAAAAGACCTGAAAGCATGAGATATGAGAAGAGATGATTCCACCAGAACTGTCAATCATTTGGAAGCCTGCACTCTCAAATAGAAAGCATCTCCACACCAAAAGCAAGACAAACATCTCGGGAACAAAACAGACTCCCTCTATATTCTGCCAGCTCAAAACACACCCCACCAGGCACCCAGATGAAAACTAGCTTCCTAATAGATAATACCATCCTTTCATGCGAAGCCAAGTTGCACTGAAAGCCTCCAATACAGAAACACAGTGTTGGCCAGCAATCAAAGCCACAAAAACAGACAGACAGAAACCGAGAAACACCAAATCAAACCAAACTCCAAGTCCAATAAACACAGACAAGACTCCCAACAATCAGGATGTAGAAAAAACACAACATCCTTGCCACCAAGTAGGCTAGCCTCAAATTTAAAAGCAATGGCTGCTGAGACCCTTGACCCACAGTACAAACTCAATACAGAAAGCGTGATGATGGGCAGATGAGATTCTGCTGTAAACCGTTGCTACAACTTAAAAAGCACTACAATGCGTTGGGATAATACCCGAAGGAAGCTGAACAGCACACATGTAAGTACCCGCGAAAACTTAAAAAAACATATATATATATTGCAAAAGTGCAAACCCTTCATGTACTCTTTGTTTTCATCTTTCCCTAGCATTATCAGTATACTATTCTATTAATAAATAATGCAATTTTGTAATTTTGTTCTCCTTTCCCAAATAAGAATGGGAACTATCGTAAGAAATTGTTTAGGAGAAAATTGTAAAAAAAAAATTGACTACTAAGGCCTTTTGCAAGGTCTTGAAAATGTGGCCCTGGGCATGGCTTGGATCCTATATTTTGGCTGTATGTAGGATACATTAGTTCATGTCCAGCTACTGTGTGTTTTTATTGTTTTCTATTATATACTTCATGTTAATGTTTGTTTCACTGTAAGCTGGCTAGAACCACATAAAATTGAGATGGGCAGTTATGAACACCAAATCACTCAATTAGTCTAGGACTAACATCAGCTGCTTTTTAAGTTATTTGAGGTACTTGGTTTAAATATTCCAGATTAAAAAAAATATTCATATATGTGCTGAAAAGATGCTTCCTTCCTCCCTCCCTTCCTCACTCACTCACTCACCTACTTACTTACAGAGAATATATATCAGCGATAATGTTTTAAATTTCAAAACTCTGATAAAACAAAAAGTAAACACATATCAGAGATTTTTGGGGAAATCTTGATGCTTTCAAAGATAAAGGAGCATATTTGTCATGCCTCAAGCAATCCTAACTTAGATATGGCAGACCACATAATAACTGAGCAAATAATTTTTGCATTAACAATTAATGATAGACTGAATATCTATTCAGTTGATTATATGATGAGTTTTCAATTGCTGGTCAATTTTGGATACAATAAAAAAATAAAATTTAGTTATTGTTTAGATGTTTTTATGTACCAAATTATGTTTTGGAATGGAAGCACACTGAAGTACCTTAAGGTAGTATACTATTGGTTTCAATAGTATATAGTATATACTATTGAAATAGTATATAGTGGCATTTAATATCTTACTATGACAAAAGTTTGAAAGTCAAAATAATGTGAGAATATTAAATTAAAATACCTGTTTTATGAAAAATAGATATTCCATAATATTATTAAGCAAAATGAAAAGAATCTTATAAATTTAAAAACAAATTAGAAAGGACATGAAGGATAATTTATTTGTGGGCTTAGATTTCAGGGATAAGCACAAGAAGAAGAAAAATCAACCTCAATATCATGAAAAAAGTGTATATATCTCTAGGCAATTCTGGAAAACAAATCCTTCACAACAATCCTCTTTAAAAGCTGGCATAGTAACTGTTCAGAGAAAGATTATTAGGCCCACTTCAAGCATCACAGATATGATGAATGACCAATAAAGCACTGTAATGTTTCTTTTCTGGCTGAAGGGAAACAAGTGGCAATATCACTTTGTATGTCTAAACAGTCTGAACAAATCCTCACTATAAATCATGACATCTATAAAACTTCACAAATTGCTACAGTCCTGGTTTTTTTAGGCAGTATAAATGGAATAAAAGAAATGTAAACTTTTTTTTTACAGGATGATTTCATTTTCTTTTTTCCCTGCTTCTCAGTTACATTAATGTTTAATATTAATTCATTAACACTTAATGAATTTTAATGACAATAATATTAATATTTAAATAAGTATAATTGCTTTACAATTGCATTTTTCTTTCAAGTCATTTTAACTATTTCCTGATTATATCTTGCTAGACAACTTGAGACCCATTGGGTCATTCTTTGAGAAATATATCTTATTAGAAATGCCTTTAACAATGACAGCTTCTTATGTACTGGCTTCACTGAAAAAGTTGGGATACGGTCAGAGATGTATGTATCTTGATAATAGCTTATATTAACTTTTATAACAGTCAAACATCAGCACATAAATTATTTTCTAATATTTTTATATCATAAATGTTTATGATTTTTATGTCATAAAATGTTTTATAAAATTTGCCAAATTACATTTCCATGAAAGTCAAAGATTCCAGATATTAGAGGCATTCTGTAAGTTAGCCTATTTGAAGTACCTTGCTTTAAAAATAACTACAAAAAATAACTACATGCCCTACAACAGGAATATCAAACTGGATTTCCTTGAGGGCTAGATCAGCATTGTAGTTATCCTCTGCAGGCTGGTGGCAAGATGGGGGTGGAAGGCCAGTGGCAGAGATGGTGGCATGGGGCGGATGTCTCCTGCAACAACCTGCCAGTCAAAAACGGGCTGTGTAGTTCGGTTTGGGACCATTTTTCAGCAATTAGCCCATTTTTTAGCCTGTTTCAGCCTGTTTTGGGGATATTTTTGGCCTAGTTTTGGCATAGATTTGGGCAATTTTGGCAAAGTTTTCAGCCCATTCTTCAGCCTGTTTTGGGCCTATTTTTGGCCTGCTTTGGCCCTGTTTTTTAGCCCCCTTTCTGCCTGTTTTGGGCTCATTTTTGGCTTGTTTTTGGCCCATTTTTAGGTATTCTCACCATGATTTTCAGCCCATTTTTGGTCTGTTTTGATCATTTTTGACCATTTTCAGCCTGTTTTTGGCTCATTTTTTGGCCTGTCTTGGGTCCATTTTTCAGCCTGGGTTTGGCCTGTTTTGGGCCCATTTTTGGCCCACTTCCAGCCCAGTTGCGGCAGGTAGAGTGCTTGAGGAAGTCACAGAGGTTGAAAATGAGTCATGGGGGAGTGCACACAGCCTGTTTTAGCCACCAGAGGCACTGTGGGCTGGTCCGCAGGCCAGATTTAAGCACCTTGTGGGCTGGATCTGGCCCATAGGCCTTGTGGGCAGATCTAGCCTGCAAGAGGTGTTTGACACCTCTGCCCTACAATGAACCATTTTGCCCAGGAACAAGAGTTTTAGTTTTGTAGGTGTGGGGTTTTTGTGTGTAATTATATATAGTTACATAATTGACAACAGACCATTAAAAAAGTTTTATACTTACAGCAGCATTAGCATTTAGGTCACATTTGGAGGTGGAGTTAAACCAGGAATCACTCTAGAATCCCTACGCATCCACAAGCAGACTAAGTACCACCACCACCCTTTAAATTCTGTACTCTTAACTAATACCAAGCCAGTGGAAATAGGATAGTATAGAATATCATCCCTTTGTGAATACTCACAATTGATGTTTGGGGAATACAATTCTGAACCAGCTTACATAAAAATAGATATCAATGAGATGGGTAAGATTTGCTTCAGTCATATTTTATATACCTTTCACATGATTAAATTCCTTTGTTGCTGGAAATTAAGAATTTTATAATCTTATGCTATAGAGGTGCCACACCTATCAGTTTGAGTTACAGTCATGGTTTAACAAATAACTTTAGTAAGCACAAAGCAAAATTAACTACATATCTTTAAGGAGTAGACAACAGAAGAATATATATAAAATGAGATGGAAAAAGGAGGAAAGACAATTCTTCTCAATTAACTTACTATCTGATCATGAAATACAGCAGGATAAAGAATATAAAGTGTAACCAGGATGACCTTAGACTTATAGTAACCTTAATGGGAATAATGAAATAGGTCATGTTTGAGTATAACATCAAATAAATAAATAACTCCTATCAGTTCTGTCTCATTAAACTTATCCCCTTGATCTTCTACAGCAGGACTATCAAACTCTTGGCCCATGGGTCAGATGCACCATGATCTGGCCACACCAATGCCTAGTTTAGCAAAGAGGGGAAAAGTCACAATACATCACATGATAACGTCATGACGACACGAGTTTGACATCCCTGTTCTACAGCAGTGTATTTTTTTTCCATTTTCAGAAATAACATTCATTTTGTTGTTTACATTTGCTTTTGTTTTTTTTCTCTTCTCTTTTTTGTGAAAAACAAGAAGCACTCTTTTCTTCTTATCACATAAATCACAATGATATACCTAATTTATTAGATGCCTATCTCAGTGACAAAAAGGGGAATAAACTTAGCCGATTCCTTAATTTAGACCTCATTTTGAAATAATTGAGCTACCATAATGTTTGGAATACTTTTCTTTCATGGTAAGGAATCTTTTGCACAAATTGAAATAAGACAATGTAATAAACAAGAATTTTAATTATGATTAATCAATGTATTGCACATAATAGTAAGCCATAACAGATGGATTCACACATTTCGTGTGAGTGTGTGTGTGTGTGTGTGTGTTCCTTATTATCTAGTTAAAGTTTCAAGATCCAGGGAAGAAATAGCCTGCTAAGTACATACATGCTTTGTGGGTTTTAAGCTGCCAGAAATAATGCAACTGATTATCGTAAAGCACACTGTGTCCAATAGAAAGACACATCTTAGTTCCTAAAATATAACATTCCATGGATATATGTTATAGAATACATATATAGAATATGTTTTATTACAATTTTGGCTTCAGTCAAGCAAATTACAAATGTCTAATCAAGTATGGCTCAAATGACTTTCCAAATATTATTAATTGTTTTTATAATACTAAGGGTTCTTGTCATCAAGTTTTCAGGTTTGCACAAAATCAGGCACACCATTTTTATGCGATAATAAAACTGATTTTATTAAAATCTCTTGCCAAAACTTTGTCTCCTGTAAGATATTTCTGTTTTTAAAATTCATTTTTCAAAGTTTCCCCCTCCCTGGATCCATTACAAAGCTTTCTATAAAAATTGCATTGAACTATTTTCCAAAAAAATGCACATAATAATCATATGGCTTCACTCTTCTATATAGTTGATCAAACTAATATATTTAACGTAGCATGAATTTTCTGATTTTGTTATATTTGCTATTTGGATCACAATTTATGAAGAATTTTGCCTTGCTATTTCGTGTAGTTTTGTCAGTCAGGAATAAGAATAATATGTGTAATAAGTCTAGTAATTTACTTCATGGCAAATTACACAAACTCTTAAATTGATCTAAGCCGATTTTCCATTTAGCTCTTCTCATGGAATTTGAGTTTCGATCTTAAAAAATAAATCAAGCTAGAAACTTACCATATTAATGAAAATTCTGATAAAATAATTTTCTTTCCTGTAATTCAGGTGATTTTACAATCAATCACTTATATGATATAGATTTATTGCTGTTGCCCATAATTTTTCCCATAATTATTTTCCTTTACTAATTTGCAACATATTTTTTTATCACACAAGCTTGGCTCTTCAACCACAATTCAGCAAGATGGAAATTTAATGTGTGGTACATTAAGAAAAATGAACTCAATACAATCTCTCTGTCTCTGTCTCTCTCTCTGTGTGTGTCTCTCTCTCCCTCTCTCCCTCCCTCCTCTCTCCCTCCCTCCCTCCTCTCTCCTTCCCTCCCTCCCTCCCCCTCTCTCTCTTATACACAAAGCATATTAATATCCCAGTCTCTACAAAGCATATATTTTAGCATGCCAACATGATTTGATAAGAACAATCTCTTTGGGCACTAAATATAATTTTACAAAAACAAATGTTATCTTTATTTTAATATTACTCCTCCATTGTTTAAAAATAATCTTGGTGAATTTCTTTACAAGTGGTCTGCTTTTATATAACTTCATTAACCATGCTGCAATGCCAAATTAATATTATTTGCAAGACCTTTCATTTACAAGAGTTCTTGTAATAGAAACCTTTCATTTACAAGGGGTCTATTCCAGCCTATTCTTTCCAATGAGAATTTAAGCTGCTTATTAGCCTTTTACATCTTTTAAATATATTTTTATAACCCAGAGAACCCTGGGCAAAATGTTCATTTGAGCTTCCTCCTCCCAGTTCACACTTCCTTTCTTTGTATTGGCATCTGTGCCAATACAATTCTCTCCCTGCTTTGTTCTGTTTTTCACTGAAGTCAGTAGCCCAGTAAACAGGAGTCTGTCAGGAAACCTGAAATACTGAATTTACTCTTAACTTTGTATTTTAGCTGCTATAATAAAAAGGTATTGATCCTTCAGATATTTCAGAACCTGAACCATACTTTGAATTTGACCTTTTTTCATCTATGGGCTTGTAATAGTAATATTAATAAAAACCCTTCCTTTTCTTGGTTTTCCCAAGAAGGCAAAAATTTGATATTGGATAGAGAAAAAAATTGGATTTTTTTGTTTTTGTTTCATTCTATTTTTAAAAAAAAAATTAGTTTGTTTGACCCACCTATGTACCACTCGAAAATGCTAACAATAAAACACTCATAGGTTTTTGATGTGCTTTTTTCAATATATATTATCCTTGTGTGCATTTTAAATACATATTTAAATACATAATGCACTATTTTAATGCACATATGTATAATAATGTACTCTGAAAATTTGCCTCATAAACAGCACATATGTATGCACCTATACATGTATATTTATTTTTGCTCAGAATACTATTTTAATTCTTTTAATGAGTGTCAAAATTCATATCATAAAAGAACCAATTTCCTAGCTGTTTAGTACTTAGCATTTTCTTTCTTTTTATCACAACGAACGTGGCTATTGATAAATGAACCTTAGCAATTTCAGGTGCATGGACTTCAAATTCCAAAATTCCAAAGTCATGAAGTTGAAGTCTGCACATCTTAAACATGCCAAGGTTGGAAAATACATTTCAGAAGTACTATGTTCAATGAGGGAATTTCCATAACTAACAGTAAATAACAGTGAGTCAAGGGGACTCAATGGTTCATGTGGTAAGATGCTGAGCCTGTGCACTACTGAGATCAGCAGCTTGATTCCCATGAACAAATAAATTGCATAGGGACAAAACTGCATAGGGACAAAAAAGGAGCCTTTCCCGAATGCCAACTGATATTCAGGCATCCCGCTGGTAAAAGATAACACTGCCTGAAAAATTCCTTTCACAGAGGCAGCCAGCCACCCCAGCGATTCCTGGTTAACATACGCTAAAAACAACAACAGTGAGTCAGTTCTTTTCCATTCTATTATCCCATTTTTTAACCATTTTGATCAATTTTGTGGAGATAGTGAGGAAAAATTGCTTTTTAGAAAAGTTAACTCATTGATTAAAGGCATCAATGAATAACGAGCACAACTGCTCAGATTGTTCAATCTGCATGCAGCTAAATACATTGCTTAAGTCCCCTGTGCATATCAAAATGGATCATCATTGTAAGAAAAATAATGCAGTAACTAACTTCTGAGAGTAATTAAAAATAATTTCTAATTCTGATCAATATAGGACTAATAAGCAGTGCATGAGAATAAAGATTACTAATGTGTAATAGGTATATTGTCATGATTGGCCATAATAATCAAGAGATTCCAAATCCAAAGTGAGGACTACAGGTCAGCATTATAAGTCTTTCAGGTTTATTTATTTGTTTGTTTAAATTCATATGTTGGTTTAAAATTAAATTTGTTCTATAAACCACCAAAAATATTGAGGGGGGGGGAGTAGAGACATCTTTCAAGGTTTTGGAAGAGCTTTAGGTTAGTTCTTTATTCACAAAGACTCCTTCCAAATGATTCCAACTCCTTCCAACTATTCTGGTAAGATTTCATGGTTCAATTTTCGGATAAAAACAAGATATTTGATACCTTTTGAAAAGCTAGTAAGGTCAGGATCCTTGTTAGATGATATTGTTTAATCAAAGGGAAACAGAATATCGAAAAGAACTGCTTACAGAGGGATAAAGAACAATAATCTTCTTTAGAGAAATAAATTATTGCAATATTTGAGTGTGTTAATTTAAAGTGTGTGTTTGTACAGGTTTGTATGCATGTATACAGACATATGTTATATATTTTATACTGGAAGTGTGGTATGAAAGAATTATCTTTCCCTGCCCTTGTGAAGGGTATTTTTTTTAAAAAAACTAACAATTGTTTTCTTCAAACTTAATGTTTTTACTTACCATAGATTAGTAATTTGTGCGATGTACAATAAGCAACAGAAGGCATATATTTATAATATTGATTTCTATACTCTGACACTAAGAATTTATCTCAGTGCCACAGGTTTATGGGAATTGTATCTGGAAATGATCATTACTTTAATCTTAATTAATCTACACATTTCCTGTGTTCACACATATATTGGGACAACATGAAAAATTAATTAGCAAAGTAGAGTCTTGATAAATGACGAATGAGTAGCATGAAAATAATATTGACAGTTCTTCCACTGTTTTTAAAGTTTGGCTATAATGCTTTGATTTCATTTTAAAGCATATTGAAGAATAATCCAGATGGCAAATCCATTACAGTGCTATTATACATAAAATATACAAATGTATATATTATAATCAGAGTAACTCTTAACTTTACACTCAAACAAATAATAACAGAATCATAGCTTGTAGAAATATTCTAAGCTTGCTTTGGACTGCAATTTTCCAAAGGCTTCGCACATACCAAGAAAGATTGGTTTGTAGGAGTAGTTTCCTATCCTACTTATTGCCAACTAGAGGCTTGGAAATATTCTATTTCTCTTTTGACCAGACAAAGCTGAGAAAGAACTCGAAGGACATTGGTTTTAATAAAAATAGAGGGAAGAGCATGGGAGAGTATTATTGCAGGTGCTCTTCTGGGTTTCTATCAACAGCTGGAGTCTGGTATGGAAGTTATAGAAAAGAAAAGGTGATAAGTCTCTGGAGAGAGAGTTATAACAAGAGTCTTTGATAATTAAAACAAAGTGCAGTGTGCTCTTTTTATTTTTTTTAAGCTGCGCTACCCCTCCTCATCAGTTATTTGGATTTTTGGCTCTTTGGAACTTGTCTTTGTTTGTTTTTTTTTCTTGTCTTTGGAAGTTAAATTTCTACGCGTGCTTTTTATTTTAAAGGAAAAGTTTTAGTATCAATTATTCCCTTCCTTTTCTTTTAAGGGAGTAGCCTTCTTTCTCTCTCCCTTCCTGGTTTTTTTGTCTTTCCATCTACTTTCCATACTGGTTTTTTTTTTTTTAAATCTTTCTGGCCTTTTTTTTTTCTTCTTATGCATCCTTTATATTTTGAAACTCTTAATTGGATTAAGGTGTTGAAGAACCTGAAGAATTTTTTCCTTTCTGTTTTTAGCTTTTCATTCTTCACTTTTCCGCCTTTTTTTAGGATTTTACAACTTTTTCTTTTTTGTGTGTGTTTATGGTCTTTTCCTTCATTTTTGAATTTTTACTGTCATCTAACCAATCGATTGGATTAAGGTATACAAGAACCTGAAGAATTTTTTTTCTTATTTTTATTATTATTACTATTTGGCTTATTTTTCCTACTATTTTATTTGGAACTGCAATTGGTTATTTCACAATTGGATTAAGATCTAGAAGAACCTGAAAATTTTGAATTGCTTGAAATGAGTAGGAAATTGACAGTTCCTGGTTCCTCAACTTCTACTTCTTCCTCTCCACCATCTGGAGGACAATGTTCAATACAGACAAGGCAAGAAAAAGAACAAGAAAAAGTGACCCTGTTTTGAATTCAAAACATTCAAACAAGATCAGAGAATATTGAAAAAGAGAATAGAGAACATCGAACAAAGAACAAAGAACAGTGAAACCTGATGAAAAAGTGAAGAACATCCAACAAATGATGATGAAGTATGATAAGAGGACTACTAAAAATTGAAGAAGATAAACAAAGAGCCAAGAAGATTGGAGACATTGAAAACAGATTAACTGTGGTTGAATAAGATAAAAGTGGTATGCTGAGATGGGAGATGGACAGATCAGATTTTATCTTAGATTCCAAAATATAGAGGAAGAAAAAGGACAAAATTCTAGCTGAGATATGATAGAAATATGGCTGAAGCTTTGGAAATAACTGAAGAGAAGATGATGGATGGAATAGATGAGGTCTATCGAGTCTTCACAGATATGCAATGAGAAATAGCTTACCAAGAGAAGTTCACATCAGATTTACAAAGAAAGCCATAAAAATGCAAATATTGCAAGTGGCAAGAAAGAAACATTGAAATACAAAGACAAAGAGATTGTGGTCTTGAAACAAGTACCCAGAAGAGTAGAGAGATGAGAAGAGAGGAGAATACTGATTCTTGACCAAACTGCTACTTTAAAAAGAGGTGAATTACAGATGGCTGATTCCAGAAGGTTTAATGTTCACATGGCAAGAACAGAAATATAGAATTGACTCAATTGAGAAAGCTGAATCATTTTACACAGAATTTTTCAGAGGGAAAGAGGAAGAAGTAGAAAAAGAAATTTCACTAATTGAATTTCAAGAGGACTGCCAAATGATGATTGAAAAAGAAGAAGTGCGTGCAGTAGTGGAAAGGAAGAAGCCAAAGAACAACGTGAACCAAGATCTATGAGGGCTGCTCAAACCTAACTACAAAATATAACTATGGAAGAAAAAAAATGATTACAATTAATATAAATGGACTTAATTCAGCCGTTAAAAGAAGGAAAAACTTCCATAATAGGAGAAATTAAAATTTGATATAATGTGCCTACAAGAAGTAGATATTAAAAAGCAATATGAAACAATCACCTTTGTTGTTTGCGTAAACCTTGGAAGTGCTAAACAGAATATTAGAGAAGAAAAGGATATAAAAGGGGATGAAAATTAAAAAGGAAGAATTTAAATTGCAAGCATTTGGAGATGATCTGGTTTTTATCTTAGAAGACCCACTAGAAACAGCATCAAAACTGATAGAAAAGATAGAGGTATATGGAAAGGTGGCTGGTTTGAAAATAAATAAAGATAAGACAAAGATCTTGACAAAGAATATACTATCAAGACAAAAGAAGAAAACTGGCAGACTCAAAATTCAGATCACGAATAAGATCAAGTACTTGGGGATATACTTGACAGCAAGATGCAGTACACTAAAAAAGAGAATAATTATATTAAACTTAAACAGCAGATAGTGCTAGATTTGGCGAAATGGGAAAATTTACAACTATGATAATAGGGAGAATATCACAATCAAGATGAATATATTATCCAGAATTTTATATTTGTTTCAAACAATTCCAATTAGCTCGGAAAAGACTACTTGAAGATTTAAATAAAATTGTGTTGAAATATATATGGCAAGGTAAAAATAGAGAATAAAGTTAAAACTTTTTACAAGATGCTAGAATAAGAGAGAGGACTGTTGTTGCCTAATTGGGAGTTCTATTACCAAGGTACAAGTTTGATGTGGATTAAGGAATGGATAACATTAAGAAATGCTAGATTGTTGGCATTAGAAGGACATGATGTGTTGTTGGAGTGGCATGCTTTTTTAAGGTAAAAGGAACTAAAACACAGGGGTATTTTAGAAGACATTATATATGGGAGTCTCTGTGGTTAAACTGGGAGAAGATTAAAAGACAATGTTATTTTGAAAATTCCAGTCTGGCTATCGATTATTGAGGCATTTTCTTATCCTATAATATTACAAAAAGGAAAAAGTTAGATATGGTGAAATATTGAATAAAAAGGATGAACTTAAATCGATACAAAAACTAGAGGAACAAGGTATAAAGATGAATTGGTTTTCATATGTGCAAATACATTCAAGGTATGATAAATATTCTAAAACAGAAGGTTTCTATGATAAACTGACTGACTTAGACAAGATTTTGACAGGTGCTGATGAAAAGGTGATTAAAAAATTGTATGGATATTTATTAGAAATTAACCTAAAAGAAGAACAAGTTAAAGAAACTATGATTGCTTGGGGGAAAAATTTTGGATATGGGATTGATCTGGAGAAATGGCAAAAATTATGGTCTCAAAATTATAAAATGACAATGTCAACAGCATATAAAAAAAATTTGTATGTTTTACAGGTGGCATTTTCCCCCGAGAAGAATAGCAAGAATGTTCAAGAATAAATCCGAAAAATGTTGGAAATGTCATCAGACACCCGGCTCATATTACCATATGAGCTAATTACCATAATGCTAAAAAATACTGGACTAAATCCACATGTGGTTGGAAAAAATGACAAAAAAAACATATAGATTTGAAACCAGAGATATTTTTATTGGGAATTTTACCTGAAATATATCAGAAAGACTTGAAATACCTGATTGTAAATGTATTAACAGCAGCTAGGAATATATTTGTAAAAACTGGAAAAATGAAAAAACACCAGCACAGGAGGAAATCATTTAGAAAATATTGGAATGTGCTGAAATGAGTAGATTGACATTTGAAATTAGAGAACAAGATGATGAACAATTTTATAAAATTTGGGATCTATTCCATCAATGGTTTAGACAATAAAATATAGTCATGAAATATGTAGACTTTTTTGAAAATATAAATATATAAAGATGTATTCTTTTCTTATTATATCTACAAAATGATTCTTGGATAGATTTGGGATGATAATATGAACTGTCATAAAACAAATTCAGTAAAATATGATTATTTCATAAACATTAATGAAATAAAAGTATAGTCAAATGATTGATTAATAATAATATTAATATGTTTAATATTTTGATTGAAAATACAAGATTTATACAATGTAATTGTAATTGAAGACTACAAAATGGAAGCACAAAACAATTTGTAAACCAACTGGCCACCGGTGTATGTATATATATGGAAGATGGCTTGATGTTTTATGTTTTGTTTATGTTTTTTTTAAAAACCAATAAATTTTTTAAAAAATAAATAACATAAATTAACTTGCTTCATGAAAGAAGCACTGTCTATAGGATATGAAGAAGCATAAAAGCTACTATATCAAGGGATGAGAGTCTGAAAATGAAGAGTCCTGATAAAAGAAAAGAATAGATGCAATGGTATGGTTATCTGTTTCCTAATATTTAAAATATTTTAGTAATAATGACTTCATTATTTAAAAGCTTAAGGATGTTTGACTTCATCTGATTCATATATTATTCTGGGAACTATACAATAATGTCTTTGTTAAGTTATATTTATGTCATAATTATTCCATTACATAACAGTATTGCAGATGTAAGTAAAATGATTTGAACAAATAGTATTATACCAATGTAAACAGACTTGAAAAATTCAACAAAATTTGCTATCTGTTGTACTATTATAAACTTGCATTAATGTGTCCAATGGAGTTGAATTTAAATTTTTGGAAATATAATTTCTTTAAAATCCATATTATTTAAGAATTCGCAAACCAAAGCAATCTTCTTCAAAGATAATGCTTTCAACTTTTTCTTCAAGATATATTCCACTGCTTATTTAAGATTAAAACAAATTGGATTCAAACAAGCAGTTATAACACAACCATCAATTCAAAATATCCTAATAACTCAAACCTGCAATGACCTGCAAACAAAAATATTATCAGAGATATAGATCTTGATTACTCGTCTCTGTTCATTTAGTAAGACAAGGATTCTTCATCCAGGCCTTTCACAATGGACAGTGTGATCCATTGCTTCATCACATTTGTCATATTTTATCTTTGATTAATTTTATGGATTGTTTGTTTAGGGACTGCCTCATTAATTACTTTCAAGATATGGTGGTGAACATTTGTTTGTTTGTTGTTTATTATTTATTTTCCTTTTTCTTAACTGTTTATCTTCCTCAAAAATGGGCTCTAAATGTAACTTTAGAACTGGTCCTTGCACTTATAATATTCACAGAACTATGAAGCAAAGGATGGGTGAAGTGAGATAATAAATAAAACTGTGGTATCATTTAGTGACCACTTTGGTTAACAATTGAGTTGCTAGTTCCAATTGTGGTTGCTAAATGAGGATTAGGTCTAGATTAAGCAAAGCAATAATTCTTAGTCATAGCTTACCTCCCATTTAAATATTTTCTCCCTTTCCTTTTCTATTAAATATATATCTTTTGTAAATACTTCACATTTTGTTGACTCTATAAGTGCCATTTTGTCTTCATGAAGGATTCACATTTAGGAATTAAGTTTGCTGTTTACTTATGAGATTCTCGGAGTGATCGCCTTATGAAATGGAACTTTTTTATTACTACAAATGATCAGTAGAAACTGAACAGGCTGTTCTGCAAAATGTATTAATACATGTTCTGTTCAGTGTTGGGCGTCTACAGTATTAACAAATGACATGGATAGGAAATGCTTGCAGATTTCTCTCTATCTCTGCATTTGATGATTGTGCATACAAAGGAATCCTCTGTAAAAATTTGAATTGTAGTGCTGCTGGCTGTAGGATGCAAAAGAAATAATTTACAGAATCAATGACTGGATCAAAAATGTGAAAGGACTGCATCAAAAGCAATTCCATATATTGATAAGTTTAAATTACTTTATAGTTATGTGCTATAATTGTACACAGTTGCCTTAATGCATCTTCTGCAATAGGAAAACAGCAAGAAGCTATCACCTGCCACTTGTAACATGGAACAAAACTTTACAGAGAAAATTAAAATATTCTGGATTTTATTATTTAAATTAATGATGGTGCTTAATAATCACTTCAGCTGGAATTTGGCAAGAGTCTGGAATCCATTAATCCTATGTTCATGAATAGTGCCTTTAGATGGCTAATGACTAACTGTAATTGAACTTGGATATATATGTAATTCCAAACTGCTTCAGTAATTCCTTCATTAGTTAAAAAATATGGTAATAAAATGTTATACCACTGAGTGATGCTATAATTTTCCTGAGGTTAAAATGAGAACTTTGGGGTATTTTACATTAAAATCATATCCCATGTTTTTTAACAAGAATTAATGGTCTATTTTTCCTTTTTATTTTTCTATTGAGTGGGTCTGTTTAGAATTGCCCAAGTCAGTGACTGATCAGAATATACTATAGTGATATTTCTAGTTACTGACTAATAACCATAGAAACCTAATCACCACATGAGGAGAATGTTATTTTTTCATATATTAGACACAAACTAAGTCAGTATATAATTTCTGCATAGTGGAATAGTATTCTCAGTACCTCTAAGAGCTCTTTTTCCAGAATGTTATAAAATCTGGCTGTCACCATCTAAACAGTTCTGCACTTAGACATTCCATCTAATATGAACTATCATTCTGGAAGGATTTATTCCAAAGGGAGCTGATATGTAATTAACGATGTGTAAACAAAATACAAAGTAATGCATTGTTTTCATGCAAATGAAAAGCAGGAGACTTTGAAAGTTCCAATTATTTTATCACCTGTGTCACTGCAGATTCCAACTGTTGCTACTTTTATGTGTTGCCCTCCAAGCTACTTGAAACAATTAGAGCTAATCCATATCTATCTTAAATAAATAACATTATTTGTCCATATATTTTAAAACCATCTTCACAACTCTGGCTATTGTGAGAAAAATATAACAAATAAATAAGAATAAAAGCAGCATGAGATACATTGGTGAGATGGTTTTTTAATCAATGGGATAAAAATCACCATATTGAGATAAAAGGGCATTTAAATGGGCTCTAAAATTAATGGCTATTACATTATTGAAAAAAAGGAATATTTAAAGGATTAGTGACAGAACTTCAAATAACAGCAGCAAAAGGAAATGAAAGAGTTAAAGACATAGGTCTCTATAACTTTATCTCTCAATAAACAGAACATCTTGAGAAACAGTAGTAGTGCTACTTGTTCCAAGAGATTTCAATTAGCTATTGCACTGGATGGCAGATTGTCAAAGGAGAGACGGTTTTATGCTTTTCTTATCTTTCCCCTTTTTTAAAAATATCAGGAAAAGTCCCAGGTTGGCATATGAAATGGCGTGAAACTGTTGGATTAGAAGTGATGATGCAGCCATGGAAAAGCAAAACATTTGTTTCCCTTCCACACTGGTGAGTTTTTATTTATTTATTTTTGTTCATTTGATTTGTCAATTGCTTACAACAGTGGTCCCCAACCTTTTTTGTACCAGGGACCAGTTTCACGCAGAAACACTTTTTCAAGGACTGGCAATCAATTCTTCCGCTAAGTAAAGGTTCCTTACGTATTTCTTTATAAAAACATATTTCGTATATCTAGCTATATTTAATCAATAATTATTCATTCTCTTGCGGCCTCAGTCACAAAATGATCCACGGACGTGGTACAGTCCCAGGGCCCGGTGTGATTAGCTCGCGAACCCCTGGTCTTACCAATGGATACAGGTATGAAGAATAAAACATAGTTTTTGAATACACTGAGATAGATACTTATTGTGAGCAAATATAAAAAGAAAACACATAAGCACGGGAACAGTAGGCACACATTGGTTGTGTTAATGACACGTCCCCTACAGGCTCCTTAGGGATGGGAGTAGAGCGTGAATATGTTAACAGTCTACAGGCTTAAAGTTTTTGGGGTTTGGGAAGAAATCACCCAGCAGCCAGGCTATGCAGGTATCCCTCAACCTCATTGACACTCTGGTGCTGAACGGGCAAATTTTTTCCTGAATCCAAGTTTGGTTGCGCGTTGACCTTGAGTTTGTATCTATTTGTGTGCTCTTAGCTCGTTGTTATGGTGAAGGTCTGAAGTGTTCATATTGGCAGGTAACAGACATTGCAATGTATGTATTTTAGTTACTACTATATTTAGATTGCGACTAGAGAGATGGGTATAGTGTAGGTTATTTTTAGGTCTCAAGGAGTCCGTCTTTTCAAGTCTGGTCATAAAGGTATTCTGCCATGAATAGACGGAGCGAGAATCTTCTTTGCAAATATTTCTGGAATCTCAATTGTGTTAATATCAGCATACATGATCCATGGGTTCAGACTTATGTATTTAAGTATAGGTTCTTAGCAAATGTTTGTGATCCTCTAGTTTCATTAGAGACCTCATCATAACACGAAAAGAAGCTATGTAGATTTAGTAACATCTAAACTATAATCCACTCTCCCGCTCTGCATCATCCTTTTTGGCTATGTAGTTACAGGGCTCATCAGCACTTAGATCATTCAGAGATGGAGTACTCCAAGGTCCTGACAAAGTTATGCGGCACTTCATAAACAAGGTGTAAACTATTTAGCTTGTATTCTTTATTATTTCTCGAATTCTATTTCGCCAATTATGTAGACATTGAAGACCCATCTACTCGCTTCGAACACGCATTCTTTGGAAGTTGCCATTTGATTGACCATTTGTGACTCACTATCCCAATTCAGTTGGTCTTCTTTTTGGCACAGCGTTCAGCTGCTCCATGAGCGTCGTCGCCTGGGGTTAAATAGCTTTACCACTCTATCAGCGATGTTAGTTGCTCTTAACTATGATCACGGAGTACAGTATTGAAGAAGACAGTATGTAGAGGCTCACTGAAGAGAGAATCGGTCCTTAAACACACCTGCCCTTGCCACTGGACCAAACCATTTTGTTCAGGTACAGAATTTTGATAGATGCTCCATTTCTGACCATTTCGCTTTGTCTGTTTGACAGAATGCTCCTATCCGTTTATGCATGGTGTTCAGATATAACCATAAGACTTTTAGTTTTTAGTAGTATTTGTAGTTGATGTGTATGAATATTTGTTGGTTGCAAAGAGAAATCTCTAGGCTCAATCGACTTTTAAAAACGAAACGAGATTTAAAAACACCCCTGGGCAAACAAGAACATAGTGGAAGAACTTTTTATCCAGCTTGACAGATGAATTTTAGAATTTAAGAATAAATACATTTATTGCACTACTGTTAATAACTACTGTTTTGTTTTTCGATTTAAAGACATAATAAGTAAAATATGGAATATAATGATTTAAGTGAAAGACAACCTGATATAACCCATTGGGTTATTATGTTTGTTAAGAAGAAATATCATAATGTCAAAACGAATTGTTTACGTTAATAATTTACATGCCAGAAGCTGCTACGTTGGAAACATAGAACTAAATAAGTCCCATCTTTACCCTGTTGTTACTCACATATATACACAGATATATCATACAGAATATATAGTTCTTTCTTTGCAACGCAATTACGTGTGTATCTTTTACTGGGTAATGTACCAAGCAGGGAATTCTGAGTATCTTGAAAAATATGGTATGGTCGTACTATGAGAACTACTAGCAGGCGTATACAATTCAAACCAATGATATCGTTAGGTGCGTACCACCCTCCTAACAACTGATAAACACATGCTGTCCCAACCTTCAACCCCAATCCTCTCAACACAGATCTTTGAACAAAAACATAAAAGTCCAACTTACACTCCCTCTAGCTCAAGTAATTACAGGGCGGAAATTTTGTTTGCTGAGAAAAAGATAACTTATGAAATTGTAAAACAGGACAGGCAAAAGTATAAAACATTAATTAAAGCGCCAAAGATTTTAAAAATTAGAAAAAGAAATGGAAATGAATTAAGAAAAACGGAATGTAAAACATTAATCATAAATAAGCTATAGGAAGTAAAAAAAAGGAAAAATCGCCTCTATCTGACAACAAATTGTGAAATAGTTATAAGATACTGGAATATACGAAATTGTATAAGATAAAATATGTATTGATTTATGTCTGTATGGAGAAGTGATAACCCGCGAGTCATGCTATTCTCAAAAAAGAATATTTTATTTCGTTATTTGTATGTTTTTTGTGAAAACTTTAAACTTTTGTTTAAAAAAGATTTTAGTTTAGGAGTAATTTGTTGCGCTATCACTGAATCAAAGGCTTTACCCAGTAAGTCTATCTGTAGTATTTCGTCAATTGCTTTCCCCCTTATCAGAGTTCTGTAGTGCATATGTTTTTTCAGTGTAAGCGAGCTTGCAGATGACAGGATCAGCCGTTTTTCTGAAACCAAAATATGCTCTTATTAAGAGAGGCAGGGTTGTCGTCTCTACAGTCGCGTCCACATGGAGTCCGGTTTAATACATTGAGCTCTTACGAGGTGACTGCAGCATAAGAAGCAACTCTGGTCATGCTAATTTTCAAACTAGGGCTGGAGGTCTAACTCCTTTTTGAAGATGCGGACATGACCGTGCCGCTTCCTGACACATAGTCTTTGGCAAGGAACGGGTGCGTCCTGAAAGATTTTCAAAGATTATGCTTAGAGCGTTCTGCCTATGCAATGGATAGCTTTTTTAAGAAGTAGGCACATATCCAGTCT
>BHFT01043500.1:0-24142 GCA_004320025.1 Laticauda laticaudata | reverse complement strand
TAAATAACAAGAAAAAAATCAAGCTGAAACAGTCAGCTTGACTAAAGAGAGAAGAATGGCCCAAGGAAGTAACAGGCCCCAACACAGAGAAGCAGAACTACTAACTCATTCTTTTGTATCAGCTTCACTCAAAAATAAACTATAGCCTCAACCCACCAAAACAGAATTATAAAAAGACGACCAGAAATAAAAAAATAATTAGAGCAAACACCTGCCGGATCTTAATGAACAAAATCAACCCAAGGCCTGATGCGACTTACATCCCAGATCATGCGAGCTGCCGCCAGAGGTAATCTTGGCAACCACTGCCCCCACCACATCTTTCAAAAATCCTGGAGCACCGGAAACTACAGAGGGCCTGCGCAATAAAGAGCGGTATGTGATTCCTAGTTCCGCTTCAGAAATAAGTTGGGCAAAGACCTGACCGGTTCCAACAACAACTCTTTTATTTAACTCAGTTAAAGCCAAGGTTAATGGCAACAAGAGCCCCCAAGCCGCAAGGCAGCCCTCCTTTTATAAACAAATGCTGGCTCATGGCTTGCTGGCCAATGACACCACTTTAAGTGTTCCCGTCCATCAGGGGCCAATCGGATTGCCCGTTCTCTAATGGCCAAACCGTGAACAGCCCCCTTTTGGCCAATCAGAATAGGGAACTTGCGAGCCCTACCAAGTTCGCATACACAACACCCCTCCCCTTGCGTTCAGCTCCAACGTGCCCGTCACGCTATTCAAGCAGGCTAGTGGGCTTTTTTAATCGAGTCCTGGTCTGACCTGCCCCGCAGTCCAGTCTCCGGCCGTAGCCGTCTCTCAAACGCGTTGCAGACGGGGATCGCTTGTCTCTCTGTGCCCTTCTCCATGCCGAACTTCCTAGGACGTGAAGTCAAGCCTTCCACTCCCGCCTGCAGTCTCTCGGGCCAGTTGAGGATGGCGGGGATCCGACCGGCTCCCTCTTGCCGTTTGTCTGGGATGGCTCGAGCTGCATCCTGGCTGTCTCCTTCCAGCGAAGGCCTCGCCTTCATTCTCCTGCCCCTCCGGATTTCTTTTGGAGCGGTTCATCTACGTGAATGCCTCTTTTTTTTGATTATGTCTTGAGATCTGTGTAGGTGTTCGTTGTCTTGTTATGCGGAGCTTCTATCTTATCTCTCTTTTATTTATTTTGTATTCCCCCCCCTCGCCGTTGTTTTTTGCCACTTCCTTATTTATTTTTAGCGCACTGGGTTTATTTGCATAGTTTCTGAGGTCCCGTTAGGCCGGCAACTGTTCAAGTCGCAGAACGAACTGGTCGATGGCGCTTCCATTCTCTTCCAATCATCATAGGAGTATCAGTGTAAAACGGGGCAGCCTGCTGATCTGGGTGATTGTGGCTGGAAGCACCATAACGGGTCCCACCCCGCGTAAAGTTTTTAGCCATAGACCAGATGCCCATTTCAATATGTGAGGTTACTCCTGCGTATTTGCTGGAGGAGTCATGAGGGTTATCCCAGGGAATATAAGATAGCGATGCAGATTTCTCTCGAGGTAGGCAACGCAATTCATATCCATTAGCGAGTTCTGCTGCGGCTTTCATTTCTTGTTCGTTGTGCTCTGCTTAGGGGAATATGCCCTGCCTAGGCGATTAATAATCATGTTTAACTTTCCTGCACATCCCCCTTGTCCATTCTATCCAGGCCCTCTTAGCTTGCGACTGAACCATGCCCGTTTCAGCCCTGCCATTTGCCAGCCAGATGCGCGCCGCGCGCAGTTAAAGCAGTGTCCTGATGCCCGGGGCAGCTAAGTACTGCCGGCAAATGCCAATGGTTGGTAAACTGACGGGCCCCATTGTCCAGAACACCAATACATCAGGCCAGTCCATGCCTCATGGCGAAAAGTTGTCTAGCTGTTTCATCACTGCCTCGGTGGTTGTCTTAGAAGCCCATGAGTATGACTTCTAACCAGCTTCGAGTAGGCTTCCACAACAAAAAAAAAATAATTAAAAAGTGTTGCCCCTTTTGCGGCCAGAAAAGTCAATATGCTAGTCTAGACCATGGGCCCCGCGGGAGTATTTTCCCATTCCTAACTGGTGCCTGCTGGGTGCGCCGTAGCTGCCCCTCGATTTTTTTTGACAGTCATAGGCCATGTGCCCACACCCCGTTCAATATGCATCAATGTCCTTGTCCAGCCCTGGCACACCAGACATAACTCTGGCAGGCCTTTCATCTTAACTATGGCCGGACCACGGTCCCCTCGTGCCCCTTAACCAACATGCACCAAAACATCTCCTAGAGTTTTGTTTGGTATCACCACCCTGGTCACCCCACAATAAGCCTTCTCGCAGTAGAAGCTTCAGTCTGTCGCGGTGCTAAATGGCTTAAAAGCTCTAGTTTTGTTCTCTTCAGCCCCAGCCCTTACCTACCCAATGCAGGATGCGAGCTTGTCAAAAAGGCCGTCTTGTCTTCGCCGGTGGCTTTCGCCCCGACATCCGCTGCCGGTTACGTGGTAGGTTCGGCCAGGCCCTCGAGTTGGAATGTGGAGACGGTGGGAGCTGGCGTCGTCTTCTGTGATGCAGCAGTGGGGAACAGCTCAGAGCATCGGCCATGGGCTGATGCCGATCTCATTCCTGAGGGCTTGCTTGATCAGCATGCTAGGTGCTAGGCCAGCTGAGGAATTCAGACCACCTACGTCATTCTAGGCTGACAGAATGTTCGGGCGCTTGCTTGGCTTCCTGACTTAGAGATCCCTACAGGCGGTTTGTGATCCCAGTGATGCATTGAAAAAGTTCGATGCAAAAGCGCTACTCATGCCGCCAATCCTTTTGACTCCCGGCCAATGATTGTAAGGGCGCGCCTCTCTCGGCTCGAGTTGGCTGGATTGCCCGATTTGATTTGGCAAAGCGTTTTTGTAATAGAAAGTGAGCGGCCGCCTCTCTGCCGCTCTGCTAGCCTTGAGGCTCAGGGATGGCCAACCGATCTCCAAAAGGCTGGATGCCATCACAGAGTGACCGTCAAAGGCCAGGGTATGCGTATACTGCGATTAAAAACAGCCTGGTTTGACGTTAATAGCGCTCTATTTGATACGTTGAAATGCCCTGCCTTGTTCCTGGTGGCCCCATTTCCAGATAGTTTTTTTGTCCAACAACCGATGTAAGGCGCTTCCTGCTATGCGTTGCCTTATGGGCAGGAACACATTGTAGAAATTTATGAACTAGGAAGCCTTTGAAGGCTCGGCAGTTTTGGTTCCTAGGTCTCGGCGGGCCCGTCTTGATGCCTTTATCTTTTTTTCCTGCTGGGGTGCTATCCCTTGTTCATCTATTAGGTAGCCAGAAACATCAACCTGGTTGGTGGCTAAATTTCATTTCTCTCACTTTACCTTCAGGCCTGCATCTCGGAAATCTTCTTAAGACTTCTCTGTAATCTGCTCTCTAGTTGTTTGCCATGTTTTTTTCTGACACCAAACATCCATCAAAATAAGGACGACCCCTTGAGTCCGTTTAAACAGGCCGCTCCTATGAGGCTTTTGCCGAACACACCTGGGGCAAACGCTAACACCGAACAAAAAAAAAAAAAAATGAGACGGTTAACACACAATGAATGCCCCTCTATGTTCACAATAGCCTGGCCTCTTGGGTTAGTGGCGTCAACGCGGCTAGCCTGTTGGGTATGCTCTGATGCCCGAGATCAAGCCTTCGCCCAAAAATTTCCTTAAACCCCCTAGGCGAGTGCAATAAGTATTGCCCCTACCTGCTACTGGTATGCCCCCGCTTTTTGTTGCGAGCCGTGATGGTTTAGGGTTGCCTTAAGTCTCCGCAGATGCGCCCACTGATTCATCTGGTTTTTACAGGAAGCGAATGATGGGGTGTTCCCAACCTGCATGGTCGATTGCTCTAAAACACCCCTTGCTGCTAGTTAATGTTTTAATTGTTCATCAATTTGTTCGTTAGGGCAAAAGACGGCATCTGGCTTTTAACCGCGATGGTCGTCTATTTTCAGCGTCTAGGCTAAACGAAATTGGGTGTACGGTCCCCTTGCTACTTGCTAGGCCGGGTCCCGTCAAAAAACATCTTGGAATTCTTTGTACAGACTCCCTTCCCAGTTGGCTGCAACAATGCGCTAATATCCCGGTCATCCTGATTCCCAGGCGGTGCGAACCATTCAATCCCTAGCAGGCTAGGGCGATCATGTTTGATGATGGCGTCAGAGGCAAGATTTCGCATGATTCTTAAATTCGATGAGCCGAAATGGTCAAGCGCCCCCCACTACCCCCCCCCCCACGCGATTCGTTCCCTTGGTAGCTCCCATGCAAAATCAGTCTTTGTTTTTGTAGTTCTTTTTTTTTTTTTTCGTTTATTTGTGTGTTGATGCTCAGTATCAGGCTGCAGGATGTTGTTCCAGGATACCACAGATAAAAAGGACCCGGAGCTCGACTTCCATCTACAGGAGCGCTTGCCCTTCGATGTTCACTTCTATCTGGACCTTTTTTTGTTTGCCTGTCCTTGCATTTCTGATGGTTACTGTCTCGGTGCATTTCGCTCTCTGCCTCGCTGGGGTCTTTTTGCTTCAGTCTCCAATTCTGCTTCCAGCTTGTCTCCTTCATGTCTGCGGTGTGTGTGTGTGTGCTGCCATGTCACTTTTAGGACTATAGCTCTTTTTTTGCGCCCCCAGACTTTCGATGTGCCCCCTTGTTTGTTACAAGCCCTA
The DNA here is from genome assembly GCA_004320025.1 of Laticauda laticaudata. NCBI lineage: Eukaryota > Metazoa > Chordata > Lepidosauria > Squamata > Elapidae > Laticauda > Laticauda laticaudata. The sequence goes on along the minus strand of BHFT01043500.1, from coordinate 19,469 downwards.
CAGATTGTCCTGCTCTAGTGCAATCTGCATTCAGATCGCCGGGTGCGTTGCCTCTGCATCCCACACACTGAAATCCCACCTGTTTCTTCTCTTTTCCCCGCCAATATTCTTGTCTGCATTGAAGTCTATGACATCTTCATTTTTGTCATCAGCTGTCACTCTGCGGATTCAAGATCTTGTAGTGGTGGTCGCCTGTTGGCCTGTTTCTTGCCTTCCCTCTGCCTTCTCTCTGGCTTGGTTTGGCGGATCTGGAATCAAATTCATTTGGTGCATGGCCTGGCTGCTGGATTTCTTTGCTGCCCCTCCTCGGTGCGCAACAGTGTCCTTCCTGCAGAACCTTGCGCACGATTATGTTGGTCTATTCAGCACCACTTACTCTGCAGAGGTTGCCTAACAGTCCTTCAAATCGTGAGGACCACGTCGGCTCCCTCATGGCCTCGTCCATGTTCTCGAACTCGCAGCGCCTCCTCCGATGTGTCTCAGCGGCTGCTAACAAAATCTCATGACGATTTCATTCTGGCTTTTTGGCGTCTCTCTTGTAGAACTCATGTCGTTTTATGCAAGTTGCGAGACCACAGCGTGCGCTCATGCTGCTCGGAGCATTCTGTTCAGCTTGGCCAACGTCATCTGCTTTGATCGCCTCTTGCGTTGCGCTAAGCGCCTTGCCATTTTAAAGACAGTAGTCCGCAAGAAAAAAAAAAAAAAAAAAACTGTGCTAAGGAAGACAGCCCCTCTTCCTTTGCTCAGATATTTTTCTTCTGCCAGTTCGTTGGCTCATAAAAACGATTAAGAAAGCGAATCAATATACAAACATCCTTGGGCCCCCCCCCCTTTACCAATCCTCCTCATCAGCATTTGAATGGTGCGGTGTGGCATGTTGCTTACGCCATCTGTCTCGCCTCTGTTTCAGATCAGTGCGTTGCCTTCCGGGTCCGCTCTTCTGACGATGCATCCCATCCTCGTCGCCAGCTTTCCATTTTGGAAAATAAGTTGCATGAGCACCAGGCTGTCCAACAACAACTCTTTTTATTTAAACTCAGTAAGCAGTGCTAACGGAACAAGAGCGCCAACTGCAGCAGCCCTTTTTATAGGGCTTGCTCACGGCCTTTGCTGGCCAATGACACCACGTCAGCTGTTCCCCACCATTGGCCGAGCCAATCGGATGGTTCTCTAATGCGCCCAATCCTGAGAACAGCCTTTCGGTCAATCAGCAATAGCGAACTTGGAGACCCTACCAAATCTCTCTCCTATTTATATGTTGGAAGAAACTTTTTTTATTATCTTTGACTTTTGTTGCAAGTCTTTGTTCCTTCTGAGCCTTTGCTTTCCTGACTTCGTCTTTGCAGATTCTGGCTATCTATTGATATTCTGCCTTAGTTATATGTCCTTCTTTCCATTTTTTGTACTTGTCCTTTTTTTTTCAATTTGCCAGAAGATCTTAGTGCAGCCATGTTGGTTTCTTCTTGGATTTCTTGTTTTTCTTTCTCAGTGGTATTGTGCTGATCTGGACTTCTACGATCATATTTATGCTCAGTTGCCTTTTCCTAAGCAAAAAGCCTCAAATAATGTAACTTTTAGATTACTTATTCCAGTCTCTTGAACATTTCAGTGTTCTCTTCCTGTATGTTTTTCATTTTCTCAGTATTTATTCAGAGATGAAGCAACCCAAATACCATGAGGATTGCAATTTACGTTTGTGTAAAAATAATATTGGTAACTTTCATTTTGTTTGTCATTCCCAATGATCCTTCAAGATGGACTTTGCCTTTTTCTAAATAGCCATTGATTGAATCAACATTTTCTTAAAGCTGAGAGACACAGTGTAATGATGTACATGAAATTAAATGGCATGTACATGGCAATTGATACCAGCCATTATGTCATTGCTGCATGAAATTTTTATCATGATCATGGTATAAATTATATAACTCTTGTTATTTATGAGATTAAGTCAGGATATAAGTAGTACTATGTCATCCATGCCCAGTCCAGAGCAGTGGTGGGATTCAATTTTTTTTACTACCGGTTCTGTGGGCGTGACTCAGTGGGTGTGACAGGGGAAGGATACTATAAAATCTCCAGTCAGAGGTGGTATTTGCTGGTTCTCCAAACTACTCAAAATTTCTGCTACTGGTTCTCCAGAACTGGTCAGAACCTGGTGAATACCACCTCTGGTCTGGAGCATGTCAAATTTTTCAACTTTTAATTTCCAAACATTAGGGGTACTCAAAAGTTGTGACATGCCTTGGGGATTGTAAAGATATTTTGGTTACTTTAATATAATTTAGATATTCTTGGTAAGTAACTACATACATTTTAACATTTTTTTTTGTTTCATTTATTTGCCCAGGACCAACCCAGATTTTTTCATGACATCTTGTTTTGTAACTAGTGACTAAACTGTTACTAATGTTATCCCAAAGTAACTGAATATTTTTAAGGGCACTAATCAAAAAACTGTTATTAAAAACTAATAGAAGAGATATATCATTACTGGTCTCCTCTATTCTTTTTCAATTGTTAGTGAAATCTTTCACTTTAAAAAATATCTGCAGATTTTCATCTGATGTAACACAAAACAATCAATTAAAAATATTTTAAAAATCCCAGCTGTCTAATATTAACTCTGTGACAAAACTATAGATTGTTTAAAACAAAGTACCTTCTTAGTATAGGTAGGAAGCTAGCTTGTTTTAAGAAATCTGACAATAAATCTTTGGATACAACAGTGAACTGCAAGAGACTAAAAACAAAAGTATGCTTACAGACAAGAAACAGAGGGGAGATTATGTAGGCAACTAAGTGCACTAGGTTCACTAATAATATATAATGTATACTAATATTTGAATGCAGTCAGTAACTCTTCTTAGTCATGTACTTGGAAAAAGTAAATGCTTTTTTTTCCAAGAAGCAACAAATGACAACTGCATGCATCATTTAAAAACAAAGCTTTTCCCCTTCAGGGTTATTTATATACTGTATTCAAACATGTACACTGGAATAAGGAAACCAACTCAAACAACACACTGATTGAATTTTCTTTAATTAGATGGCAACCCTAATTTAGATTACCATCTGGAAGTTCTCAAAGGGAAGCTCTATAATTGCTACTCAAAGCCCTCCTTTATGACTTTAACATCCAGCTGTGCTGCATAAACCAAAGAAGTAAAAATGTAATAAGAGTAGAGGTGCACAAGATCAGAACAAATGGCTATCTAACTTAGCATCCAACTCATTATAGTACTCAATCAGATGCTTCTAGGGAGACTACAAGGAGGTCATGAGGCAGATAAACATCTGCCTTTGTCCAATTCAAATAGCTACTAACGTTGATATCCAGGATTGGCACTTATTGATATCTTGAATGTTTGTTTAGTTACCCTTTAAGAACATTGAACTGGACAACCATGATCCCTCCCTGTGACCATGAATTCTGCCAATTAATTAGTCATACTGTCAAACTTGACTTCCACAATCAACAATAGGGATTTCTGAGGAAAATGGAGAATGTGGTTCAGCCAAATAAAAGTCAAGAAAATGCAAGTATTTTTTTTAAATTCTATGATTACCCACATAGTATAATTCAGTGCATAATGCTTTACATGTCTGCTCAGCAAAAAACATCCACTTTCAGTTAAGCAGATACAAGTTTGCAGGATATGAATAAATGAAGGGACCATTTCAGCTTCATCATATCATCCCAGTTTGGACCTCATCCATCAGGCTCATTGTTTTATTTAGATTAGCACCATGTTTACTTTTGGGTTAAACAATGTTAAGCAAAGCACAGAAAAAAGTAAATAAATTATAAACAAAGAGCAACAGAGCCTTTCTTTATCTTTTTATTATTGCAAACCACCTCTGCTTTTACAAAGTCCACATACTGCTATCTTTTGTTTTGTTTTTGCTTCTTTTTTTTTTGAGGATCTCATCAACTCTAATCAACCTATTGTTTAATCTTATACCACCTCTCAACCCTTTCACTCTTCTTACATGTGTTATTCACTCTATATGACCAATCTTTCTTACATAATGGTAATTCACTTTAATGTTCAACTTACTTTCATGCACTATTTACTCATTCTTTGTCCCATCTCTTGTTTTGTCACAAATACTTCTTAAGTATTCCCTTACCACTCAATTCAACTTATTCCTATATTTATCCTGATAGATTAAATTATCACTTACAAGGTAGGCAGTAGCACACTGTAATATACAGCCATTTTGTTGTTTTGATGAATACTCATTCCTTTTGTAATTTGAAACTATTCATCAGTTTTGCCTGCCAAACATAACTACCCTTGTTTGTCATTGCATCATACAATCTAACCCATAGTCCCTGCAGATATCTTAGGTTCTTTCTGTCTGAAATAAAGAAGTACACACTGATGCCTGTCCCCATGTATGATCATAGGCATGTGTGATAATTACATGCATTAAACATTCAAGGGGATATTACATATCCTTGATTTATTCCCTACTCAGGGTTGAGCTATTTGCTAGTTAAAGACAATGATTCATAATTCAAATCAATTTGCTTTACCATGCACTTTCTCTAATTCAATATACATGTTCATACATTTCTCAATGACTTGCTAAAGAATAGAAATATGGTCTCTCCTGCCCACCATAAAAGTTCCATTCCTCTTTCCATTTTTTTTTTCATTATGTATATCTGCCAGCAATCTGAGAAACTCCATTCCAGCCATACTTAGCTAATCAGTAGATTTAATCTTGCTACTTCCCCTTTGTGTAACAGAACAATAAAAGTGTTTTTTCAATTCTGCCAAAAATGCATTCACACATGTTTTAAACAAGTCACATAACCATTCTGTAAGCCAATTAAATCTATACTTTAATATTTCATTGATAACTCTGTAGGTCTGTAACTTTACAATTTTTCAACATTTTCACAGGATTTGCTATTAGATTTTTCAACAACTTTTTCTTGAACAGTAATATTCATAGCATTTGTTATGAACATTAACAAATTTGTTAACAGATCATTATCATTCATATATAGATCTCTGTTTTCAGCATTCTCTCACTTCAGCTTCATGTGTTTTTTTTTAATTTATAATTGCTGTATCTGTGCTGGAGGCTCCTTCTTTTCCCTCTTCACACAATTTGAAAACATTTTATTTCCATCAACAACTCTGTGCATTTTATCTCCTTATTTTAATCTTAACTAACCTTCTTCAGTCTGGCTACATTTTTTGTAAGCATTTTTCTTTATTTAAATATTACACAATCTCTCTATTCACTTGTTGGGTTTTTTTGGCAGCAATCATGTCTCTTACAGGTTGTCCTTGGGTTATGTCCAACAGTTCAGCAACTGTTCAAAGTTACAGCGATGTTGAATGAGAGCAAGTCAAGTGATCATGGTTTCTGTTGTTCCTTGCCATCTTCCCACAAATTCAGTGAGGAGTCAGCAGAAAGTCAGAAGTCATTGTCACATGAGGTCCTTGCTTAACTATCTGCATGATCCTTACATACAAATAGCAACCAGGATTACTGGAATTGCTGTTGCTAAGTGACACAATTACATGGCATCAGACATTACAATTGCATAACTTAGCTATGGCCCAATTATAAGCTGAAGATTACTTATATGTGCATTGTTTTCCTCACCCACAGAAAACAGTGGTAATGTTAGATGTGGCAGGACCAAGTGACAGCAACATCAAGAGAATGAGAAACTGGAGAAGTATCAGGACTGAAGAAGAGTCTAGAAAGGAGTTGGAAAGTAAAAATGGTCCCAAAATGGTCCCAGTAGAGATAGGAGCACTTGGGTTGTGAATCCTAAACTGGAAGAGTGGCTCCATCAGATTCCAGCAATGATATCAGAGCTGTCCGTCCAGAAAAGTGCAGGGCTAACTACAACTAAGATTCTGTGCAAAACCCTCTAATTCACTGGCCTTTGGTGCAGGACCTGAGACTAAGGAAGACACAGATCACTCATAAGAGGAAGAGATCAAGCTATTTTCTAAAGTGCCTGTAGGCCAGACAAGGAATAATGGGTGGAAACTGAACAAGGAGAGATTTAACCTGTAAATAAGGAGAAACGTTCTGACAGCGAGAACAATCAACCCATGGAACAGCTTGCCTTCAGAAGCTGTGGGAGTGCCATCACTTGAGAAGAGATTGGACTGCCATTTGTTAGAAATGGTGTAGGGTCTTCTGCTTGGGTGGGGGGTTGGATTAGATGACCTATAAGATCCCTTCCAACTCTGATTATCTTTTATCTGTTATAAGGGTGAGAAAAGGTTGTTTTTCTATTACACATAACTTTTTTTTATTGTTTCAAGCAGTTTCTCCATCTTCTTTCCTTATATTCACTTTCTTTCATTCTACTGGGCAATTAATCTGTCTTAAGGTATCTTTAAAAAAAAAGACTTTTTCTTTATCTTTCTGTATTTGTTATACTTTCTCTTTCTTTTATTTATTTTAATTTATTTCATGCCCACACTTCTCCAAGTTCCATTATGAACATTACCAAATTATAATCTGTTCCACATGTAGAATCTCTTATCCACATATATTTCTGACCAATTCTATCCCTCACTTTAAATATTGAAATCAATACTGTTTCTTTCTTTGTGTGTACATATGAATAGATATGTACCATTTATTTGAAAAATGCAGCTTTTTTCCACATACATATTTGTACATTTTCATTCAAACCTGGATCTCCGAGTAACCCAATTCCCCCCTTATATTCTTTCACCTCATTCCCATCCTATCCATTCATATCCCCTAATGCTGGTGTCACTTCCCATAATTCCCATAATAAGCTATGCATTACCAATTCATATTTGCCTTTCCAAACATCATTAAATTTATATCTTCATTGCCTAGCATATATTAATCAAGTGCACTCAAATTACCATTTATTTAGATCACATTCTTCTCAGGCTTCAGTTTTATAGACACAATACATAAGTTATTTTTTCTATGTTTAAATTTATGCTTGTTACAATTTACTCCAGGTGACAATCCTCCATATGCCATGGATGATACCAGATGGGCTTATAAACATTAACCTCTATTATCCATTGAGGATCTTTTTAATAATGTTAATAATTTTTTAAAACTTTTTAGTGGCATAAAGAAAGTCTAGACAAACTGTAATGAAGAAGAGGTTGAGTCTTGTGCTTCAGTTTTGATTTGCTTCTACAGCTGCTCCCTAATATCATCAGTATCAAAATACTATCCTAAATAAGTACAAAACAGACAATCTGGGAAAGGGGAAAGAAAGTGTTGTAGATCAAGACACTGTAACCTACGATATTATACATTCTTTGTTCCCAAGGTACAATTTGAGGACATGTGTAGAAAATGTTTAATGATAGCTTCCTAAGCTGAGCCTAATTCTTGGTGATTTCCTGAACACAGCTGGGTAGTTTGTCTGGTAGCAATAAGGAAGTTGTGTGCCAATCCTTTCTTCTGGGATATTTTTTTCAGCTTTCCAGTTTAGCCTAGGTATACTCTGGTGATACCATGTCAGTATTCTAAGCAGACTCAAACTTGATTTATTTCTGAGCTGCAGACCCCCTTGGTCCTGAAGCTGACCTGAAGGAGATCATTTTGATGTTTCAGTGTTGCTAAACTGAAGAGGGGAAATAGAGGTAGCTGGGGTTTTGTAGCCAAAACAAAATACTTTCTCCTGGGAACCAAGGACATTGCCAGTGATGGTTGGAGGGAAGATGAATGAAGTCACCAGGCAACCAGATGATTGGACCATGTGATTGATTGTTTGGAAAGGGGAAGAATTTTTTTTACTTTGAATTAGGTGAAAGCTGCAAGAATATTTAGAGTAGGTTTTCACCAGCCTATGTCAATATGATATGTCCAATAAAACTGATATTTGAAGAACCAGCTTGCCTCAGGGTCCTGTTTGCTATGGGCATATTACTTGAGATTCTGACAGTTGCTAAGAGTTTTAAGATATTTCTTAGCATTTTAATCACTTGGAGGACATAAAGCTTTCAACTCAGGTTTAAAATTTTGGATATATAAGTTATTGGATAAATTACTATTTGTAATGTGTTCATGCTAGAATAAGGTGATTCAAAATAAATGTAGCAAACATGTTTCATAGAAGAGTGTGCTCAAACATTTATAAAAAATAGTAGTTTTTGAATTCTAATTCTAAACAACAGTATTCTTGAAGTCATACCGCAAGACATTTATTGAAGCCTCTGGCTGCTACCCAGAAGCACACTAGGTGCCTAGGTAAGTCTCACATTAGCCAAAACAATAGCACACTTGGATAGATTTTGTGTCACCAGAAAATTATCCACCCAGTCCCCCACCCATCAAATCAATACTTTCTCCAAAAGTGTCAAAGAACATTTAATATTTAATGTGGATTTCTTGCATACAGAAATTTATAGTATCACTCCAATCTAGGACAACCCAATGAATTGGGATAAGAGATGTTTATAATCTCTGTGTGTGATTTCACATTCTGCCATTGTGCTTAACCACTCTTTAAACCCCTCAATTTCAGGAAAGAGCTCTGGAACATCAATTTGAAGAGAATTTCACAAAAATCAATTTGCACAGTAAGAAAAGAAAAGTATGCCAGGTGCATATGTAGAGTTACATACTCTACTCCTCTACTTCTAGCACTGAATTGTAAAAGGCCAAATAAGCGCCAAAACAAAAAGGAGATATAAGCTGCAAGTATGATTGCTCTTTTTGTTATCACTTACAAAGAATGCAGACATGTTACAATGTTTTCCTCATTAGTGGTGTGCAGTGATTTGATTAAAAAAAGTGTTTTAGAGCACACAGTGGACCTGCCTGCAACTTTTTATCCTGGGAAAAGTCCTAGCTTCTTTAAAATGTTGCACATAGTTGCTACATTTGCCTCCATACACACATTCAGAATTCTCCCTATTTTGGGATACATCCAAAACATTACCCAGTTCTATTCCATGGCAAATTTCAGAGTCTTTGAGTAATAGTTTCCAATCTTTATAATCTTTCTTTGAAACAACATTGCTATCACCATCTTGCTTCACTCTACGCTTGCAAGATGGGTAAACCTAAGCACCCCCATTTTAAATGCCAAGATCTGAGGGATTTCTTCAAGATCATTCAATAAACCTCACAGCTAACCTGAGATATGAAATCTGGTCTTAGCAGTATTCATTTGTGACTGAGATACAGTCATGCAAAGCTTTCTTTAATACTGTAGATTTCAAGACCAAATATCACAAAATATATTAGAATTTAGCCTGTTAGTGGAAAAATAGACATTGTTAGAGAATAAGCTTCAAACATTCATTTTCCGTAAACATGAATGAGCTTCTTTTGGATATTCAGATACAGAATATTATTTTTTTTGCGTTGTTTTTAAGCAATGAATTATTGATGACTGTCGGATTAAAGGTGACAGCAGGCCACGTGACTTTGGTCCCCTTGTAAATAAGAGATGGTAAATAGGGGGCTAGAATTTTACTCATCTTCATTGGAAACTTATGGCTGACTAGGGAAGATGGTAAACATTGGACAACCTGACATGTACAGGAGCATGATATGCAGAAAGTAGTCACATCCTGTGGTCATCTCCCTAAACCAAAGGTGGTATTCAGCAGGTTCTGACCAGTTCTGGAGAACCGATAGTGGAAATTTTGAGTAGTTCAGTGAATCAGCAAATATCACCTCTGACTGGCCCTGTCCCATTTATTATATCTGCCTCTCGAGTCCCAGCTGATCGGATGGGTCTTCTTTTGTTGCCCTGCACAAGAGAATGGAGCTGCAAAGCAGGTTAGTTGGGTGGGGAGGGAATGGGGATTTTGCAATAACCTTCCCCCAGGAGTGGGAAGGAAATGGAGATTTTGCAGTATCATTCCCTGCCATGCCTACCAAGCCACACAAAGCCACGCCACGCTACACCCACCAAACCACACCCACAGAACCGGTAGTGAATTTTTTTGAATCCCACCACTGCTCTAAACATTCGTTTAAATTGGTATATTTTGAATTGTCATATTGCTTTAAAAAATCTTCAACAAAAGGGCAAGGAAGAGACAATGTGGCAGACTACTGGAGTTTTCCTGAAAACTGAGTTTGCCCTGGGCATACCTTTCATAGTAGTGAAGTACTTCTCCCCAGAGCATTTCCCTTCTAAATTTTTGGGAAACGTCTTGTTAAGAAAAATCTTTTTTCTTCTACCACTTGACTGAAACCATTTTTCTTGGCAGAATTCTGATGCACTAGCTTACCCAATCATGAGAAGGAAAGAGGGGAGGGGGAGATTTTAAGTAGTCTGATTTTTTTTTTAATACCTGTACTATTTTAGAATGGACACTCTAAATCTGACCCTGCTTAAGTGTTTTGTTTTATTTTTTTAATCAGAAAAAAACTGGCTGGGTGCTTCTACCTAGCAGGTCTATGATAAGACAAGATTAATAGAAAGTGAAGTCCCAAACTGCTTTTATACTAAAATATAGCTGATCCTTTTCAGAGCTATTGCTCAAGCTTCAATGCAAGTTGGTAAATTTTACTGAACTTGTTCTGAAGAAAAGGGGGGAAGCTTTGCACCCATCATCACTGCAAGCACTCCAGGAAGCCCCAGAGATGTTTCCAATAATTCTGCCTCACTTTGTTTACTTTCCACCATGAAAAAAGGTTAACACCAGGCAAAAGGAAAACAGGTCCGTGCCAAATGCTTATTCATGACACCTGCCTTTCAAAGTGAGAAGAAATAATTCCTACTAAATGTTCTGGGATTGTGAATTCTGTACAGCACAACTCATGCTGCTTTGTGCACAATTGTGGCAAAAAAACATGCATTGACCACAATTATTTCCCATTTAGTGAAAAAGAGAAAGAAAAGGAAGATGCAAAGAACATTGTTAAGGGCCCAGAAAGAAATGATCATGAAACAAGTTTATATCCATTATTGGATAAAGTGTTTTGAAATCCAATGAAGAATAATATCTACAGGAAAATAATACAATGACCCTTGCCAGCCTTTTAATTTTCTATCTTTATTGCCATAGAGATTCCAAATCCATTTTAAAATAAACTCAATTACCTTTAAAAAAAGGTAAGCTGATGACTTAAAGGATGTTCAGGTACCTCTTTTTTCACATAGTCAATCCAGCACATAATATCTGGGGGTTAATTATAGCCTGTCTGTCCATTTATCAACTAGACAAGTATCAAAGTGATGACTGCTAAAGCACATTTATCAGATAGACTTTCATTATTAACCTATTCTAATTAGGAAAAGTAATCCATAAAAATTAATTAAGATGACAGTGAATTGTGTTATTTTGGGCTAAGGAGGAATTTAAATGGTCACTAATTCCTTGTGTGTTTCTATTTTCGAACAAACTGTTGAGAAGTAGAAATTACAATGTCCTAATAAACCCCAGTATACCTCAAATTATATTTACAACAGCATTTCTCAAATATGTGCCTTGTAAGTAAATCAGACTCCAACTTCCAGAATCCCCAACAGCATGGTCCTCTTAGAGGTCTTGAAGAGATCAACAGAACTATAGAATAGTGTAATAAATATAATCAGTATTTATTATTTGACCATTAAATCTCCAGGGCATAATTTCAGCTGCCATGTTGATAAGACATTGCATGCATAACCCAATTTTTGACCATAAAAGAATATCCAGAATATTTAACAGTAAACTGAAGTCTTTTTTTTTAAAGTTAGATCTCCAGGAATCCAATGTAAAACCCACACGAACTCTTGAATATGAATGTTTCAATTTAACAGAACATGAGAAATCCTCAAGTTTAAAGCTGTGCTTTTATGAATATCCCCAAAATTGTTAAAATATTTGCTTTGGTTATCAGGCTAATGGCTTTATTAACATACCCACTTTTCAGAATCTATGTGGCCATCAGGTATATTCAGAGTTGGCAGGTCTCCTAAAATTTTGCCATCACAAACAGTTCAATCTTATTTTATCTTCCTCATCATGGTTCAATGGGAAAAGAGATTTCTCACTTAAAGTTTCTGTTTCTGTGAAACCTCTCTTCCTCAGAAGTACCTTGTAACTTGCAAAAGCTCCATTTCCAATTGCCAAAAGTCTGTAAAATACAGCATTTAATGGCTCTTAAATCCTTATATATGGTTGTATTGTGTTTAAAAAGCCAGCATTAGCCCTTTGAAGATAAATAAGCTTGCTTTATAATGCCAATGAATGCTGCAAGCAGAACAATTTCACTGCACAATATTGGTAATTATGAACTCTGAAACTATTACTAAATTCATACATGAAATATTGAGTGAAGGTGAGAAGGCCAAATGAGTAAATAGAAAGTATACAGCAAGATTCATAGCTCTGCTAATCTGCTTATACATGGAACAAATAAAAGTAAGATTGCCCTCTTAAATTGAGAAATATTATAGCCATATAAAAGAGACCATATAATGTAGTGGTCGATCTAGAGAGCAGAATATGTAAACCATGCTTTATTTTTATGTGTATTTTAATTAAACTAAATAACATCAAATTTAGATACTGAAGTGTATTCCCCAGAACGCTACTCAAATATCAAATGCATTTATCAGTGCTAAAGTAGTTATACTTCTTAGATTAAAGTAGCAAGACCCAATTTGCTTCATTATAAGGACTAGCTGCCCCAACATTTTGAGATACATGCAATTTTAATTTATTATTTTTCTTGCTATTGTTATGCCTTCCTCAAAAATTATATGGGAAAACTTCTTTGGATCTTGCATAAGCACATTCTCTGTTATGCCATAAAAGATAACACATTTTTTCTAGCTTCTGTATAGACCTAACTGTTAATATTAATTATTATTGCTGCACTTATAAGTCAGCTCATTAAAGCAGATGCCTCTTTTCAGCATTATAGAAAAGCTTAAAAAATACAACTATTTTAACAGGTAGCAGAAAAGTACTGGGTTCATCTAAGGTCCAAAAAATTTATTTTAAATTATTTTCAAATATACGCAGCCCTATTCCTTCCTATTAAACTTTGGGCAATCAATATATTTTAGTTTGCTTTACCTTGGTAGAAACTGTTGAGTATACATTGTATGTTGTTGTGCCCAATAATTACATACTTCACTCTGAATTTTTGAGATAAAGGAAAGCATATAAACACAATTAATAATGTGTATATACATTTCTTGTCTTCTTTCTGCAACTCAAATTATATTTTAAATGCACATACTACACTATCAAAGGTTTATCAAAAACAAATTTACCCAAACACTATTTAACCAAGTCACTGCACAGATTTATTTTCCCCACTGAGATATTGATAACTGTGCTTATATATTAGCTACAGTAGCATTTAGGAGGACTCAGCAGCATTCAATATGTTTATTATTCTGTATTTGCATGCATAATCTTCTAAAAGCATTGCAGATTAGAAATGTATTACTAAATACAAAGCTAAATATACTCCCTTTTTAATCCATTTATATGTGACACATTTGTTAGTTAAGCCACTCATTACCACTTCCTGACATTCCAACACAATACAGCATCTTGCCTACAAGCATTTATAACAGGAGTTTGATAATATTGGGAGGTTTCTGCTGCTAACTTGTCACTTAGAAAAAGGCATAAAATAAATAGGATACATGAATGCACAGTATCCATTTAACAACTGAAACAAGTTTAATCTAAAATGTCCTTATTCTTATTTAATAAAATGCAGTGGGTTTTATTTCAATTAATAGTCTAATTGCTGAACAATTGTGAGAAAAAAGTACTCACACAAAACAGGGCTGGAAGCCTTTATTAATTTGATGGTAAATTCTATCCGATATAATTAATAATGGGGAATGGGAACAATTGTTAAGAGCAATTTGTGCTTGAATAGGGCACAGGGAAAAACTTCAGTACAGAGATATTTTTTTAAACTCAGTCACTTCCCACCCTTGCTATTCTTTTATTTTTCCTGTTGTGTAGTGACTCTTTTAGTTACCACCTATCTAACTTGTGGTGTAGAAACCCCAAGCAATTGATGAATTATCTTCAGAATGTAAGGTTTAACTTATGCTATGACAAAAGGGTTTGGAAACTAGTATGCAGTTGTCTATGTTGGCAACCCTGATATCTATTGATTTAAATAGCTGTGAGAGTGATCAGAATAGTTAATACTTGGCAAGTCCAAACCAAGAACTAACTGCAGAGAAGAACTGATTCCTTAAACTATTGGTAGTGTTTAAAATAAATTTCCATCCTGTCTCATCTCTTTGTAATCTCACTGCAATGACACATATCCATGTATGTGTCACTATCTCTTGGCTCAGTATAAGCACGTGTGTCATGTTCGGTTTCTCTCTCTTTTTTTCTTTTTTCTTTTTCTGTCTAAAACACATTTCTTCCAACTTTTGCTTCTGTTTGTTTGAAGGTACAAATGAAAATGTATATTTGTTTGTGTGTGCGTGAGCACGCAATTCCTCCAATGAAAATTTTGGAATATATTTTTTCTAATGCAGAATATGTAAACTTAATCTCTGTAAATCAGTTTCTCTAATAGTATATGTTTTGGGTATATTTTTTTCTTAAAATACAAATATTTGGAGTTATGAACAGCTCTGCAAGGATTTCATTTATATATCAGATTGGAAAATTTATATTTATTTGTTTGCTATAGACACAGATGTTTATTATGAAAAAAAGGTTGTAAAGAAGCTATAGAATCTTAAATTTCCTCTCCTGACATGCTTCACCAGTAATGTAGAGCTTCTTTTTCATGGAAATTTATTATTTCTATCAATTATTATATCCCCAGTTAAGCTCACCTAATTATTAACTTACTATCTCACATATCCATACTTCTGTTTTGTCACACACACTCCCCCAACCTATCATTCTATATGGAACTTAATAGCCTCATAAACTCTAACAATTCTGCTTGCTTTCCAAGCTCATGCCAATATTTTAATTTTCTTATATATCTCATTATATCAATTAGGCCTAATTCACTTAAAGATCTCCTACTTTTGTGCACTTCACCTCAACTCTTAATTCTTCAATACAGCACTTTCTGCAGGTCACAAAATGGATATGTCCAGAAGCATGTACAAGATCCAATTCTTTTGTCAAAATGTCATAACACATGTACAAATGGGGCAAAGCTTATGTCACATTGGTGTGACACTGCCTTTCTAATTCACCTCTCCCTGCCCCCTATCCAGGGATGCTACTGGATAAATCTAATATAAGCAATAACTACTGCTTTTTTCTACAATGTCCTTCCATTGTGGATTATTCCACCAATGGACTTGAGACTTTAACTAATTTCATGCTTATGTACATAAGTGTGTATATGTCTGTGTGTGTCCATGAGTATGATATAAATTTGTAAATAAATGAAAATAAATCAGGCCTCTATTAGGATTCTCAGAAACCTTGGTGGCAATACAACAGACTCTTCTGTTCTGATTTTGCAGTAATGTTCTTAGCAAGGATGAAATACACTAACTGGATTTATATATGATTAATTTAATCATGGCTTATTAAATTAACTCAATGATTTTATACAATATGCTAAGTCATAAATCATGGCTTATAAACCACATTGGCTTGTCATTATTCAGCTAAGCCAAACAAATACATTGAGAGAAAAGTACGATTCTATACTTATGCAAGAGAAACCACAAGTAAAGGCACAGAATAGGTGAAACTTGGCTCAGTAGCAGTAAATGTGAGAGAAATCTTGGCGCCCTAGTGGACAAGTACTTAAATATGAGCCAGCAGCATGTGGCAACAGCCAAAAACAACAACAACCCAATACAATCCCAGGCTGCAGTAATCAAGATCATGTGAAGCATTAGTACCATTTTATAAAGCCTTAGTAAGACCACGCTTGGAATATTGCATCTTCCAAATGTATTGTTTGTTCTTGTTTTTTCCTTTGAGGTGCTTCAATGACCTTCAAAAAGGATGTAAATGCCAGCTGATTGCAAGGAATATAAATCTTTCCATGCCCCACCATCCAGTCAGAGCTGAAGAACCTTCTCGGATGAGAAGTGAAACATCTTCAAAGAAAAAAAAACAAGAAAGTCTAGTTGCCTCCTGAAAAAGCACCTTTGGGACAACCATGATCTGGATGACTGAGAATCTCTATAGACTTTTAAGGAGAGAAGCAACTTAGAACTAAGGAGAAATTTTCTAACCAGTGCAATAGCTTGCCTTCAGAAGTTGTGGATGCTCCATCACTGGAGGCTTTTAAGAAGAGACTGGACAGCCACTTGTCTGAAATGGTATGAGATTTCCTGCTTGAGCAGGACACTGGATTAGAAGATGTCCAAGTCCCTTCCAAATTTGTTATTCTGTTATTCTGCTAAACCATAAATCATGACTTATAAACCACATTGGCTTGTCATAGCTAAACTAAACCAAACAAACCACATTACAGCATTGTTTTGTGAATCAACTGATTTCTTGTCTATAGCAGAATAAAAAATATTCAGATATTTTTATCCTGTTTCTATCAGCCCAAATCAATATGAGCAATGGAGGCAAATTATAGGTGTTATAATTCAACAATATTAGACCAGATATAGATTCGGCACTCCATGACCTGTTTCATAGCCAAAACTTTATCAGCTCAGGTAGTTTTATCAGCTCCAAGTTTAATGCTTTAATCACATCCAAATAACTGAAATTAATCTCCATATACACGTGTCTGCATATGTATGAGTGAGATGATAATGATTTTAAGACCACTATCACATAAAGAGGTTATTTATTCATATTACCGGGGAGGTTTTTGACATCAGGCAAAATATTCAGCTTAGACCATGATTTCTACTAAACTCATGCTTACTGGAAGATATATTCCCCTCTTATGATTTTACAAACCTTTCATGCTATACCCTCCTCAACTGAATAATGACATTCTTATACTTCTTGCCATTATTTTCACCCATTGAGGCACATGATCAATAATTAGTCCAATGAAATATTAGCTAACACAGAAACTCTTCCAAGCTTCTCTTGTTATGGTGAGTAAACTATACCAAATGAGGATGGTTGTATATCATATAAAGTTCATTATACACAAGGTATCTGACTTCTTTTGAATTCAGTCAGGCAGAAAATGAACAGCTGTCAATGGTAATCAGGATCAGAGAAAACAGCTTCTCAGAGTGAGATTCCAAGCCCCTCTAACATTGTTAATGGTTTTAGCTAACAACAAAAAAGCAGGAAAAAAAACAACCTTAAAATGTTATTTTTGTATAAAAAGAAATACAAGTATAGAAATGAGCTAGATTTTCAGGATCCTTTATGAAATGTGTGCCAAAAAGCAAATCCCATATGTAACACTGAATGACTATCCTTAACTATTGCTTTGCTTCATTCAATAGCAAGATAGACCAGTCTTTTTTAACCTGGTATCTACCAAATGTAATTTGACTACAACATCCATAATTCCTGCCCAGTGTCATCATTAGTCACAGAGCTGGTTAACAATTTGAATGGATTGGATTAAACACAAAAGTTAGTGCTCAGTAGAATTTGCTCAAATGGAATGAATAAATGCAGGACATGGAGAAAGAGTCGTACAGGAAGACCAAGGAAGCCATGGCTGGATAAAGTTAATAAGATTCTTGCAAAGAAAGAAGTGAGAACTTTAAAGAATAAAATAAAATACAAAGTATGAATCAGTGTGTGTGGACATAGTGTAAGAAAGGATGCTTTGCCAAAGTGGTACCAGATAAAGGACAGAAATATTTCACGAACATAAATAAAGCATAAGTAAAGAGAGCTGAAGCATTCTTTAAGCCCTGGGAAGAAAAACAGTATTCAGAAGTACCTCAGACAGGGTTTTTATTTATTCAGTGGGCTATAAGAAGTAGGGAAAGTAAACTACAATCAGGCTTACAAGATTCTGTTATTGTAGTCTATCTCAATAAAGTATAGTTCTAATCTTCCTGTGAAATTGATTTTGTACCCTGGTCATGTAGTGGGGCTGACAATAATATAGTGACTGAAGAAGTGACTGAAGTTGGTCTAAACAAGATTTAGTTTTGTTTTGTTTTCTCTGATCTAATTTCTTTTGCTTACCATTTCTGCACTTTGCATATCTTTTTGTTTACTTCAGAAAGAAATAATATGACAGGCATGTTACATATGCAAGTCTAGCATATACGAAAGGCAATGACTGGACATACTTTTAAATAATTTGCTCTATCATTGAGTGACAAGTGGTTTGGAGGACCAGGTGACACAGGAATGTGAAAAGGTCAAAAACAGACATAAAGATGCATTGTACGCTTGACAACAGCTCAAGGATATAACATATTGCCACATCAGCTAAAGATATTAAATCATGACTGATAAATAAAACAAAGCATAAAATGAAACTAATCAAGCAGTGATGCACTCTGGGGCTGAATACTGACTCATGGCCAGTGAGATGTCTAGCGCACCACAGCCATTCAGTTCAAAAGCATATCATTGCTTAATTGATACTGACCATGAAAGCCTATATCAATACAAGCACTGTGAAAATGCAAGTATCAAGAGGGTGTGTGACAGATAAAGACATTGATGTTAAATACTTTAATTGGAAAGTATAATAGAAAAAAAATTGAAAATGTGTACTTGTCGCTCACATTACTCTTGCTTGAATAGCAACTGATTTATTGAGTTTGAAAACAATCATTTTAAAACTAGCTGTAAAATCAGCACCATTATAAAAATTAGTATTTCAGGAGAATGACAAATATTTAAGCTCATTCAGATGTAGAGACTAGGAGTGGCAATTCACATGGAACACAAGGAAAACTTTTTCAAGTCAGAGTAGAATTCAAGGAGATATTTGCTTACTCTGATCCAAAGAATCTGAGGAGATTGAATCAAATACATCATGATAAGGACCACAGCTCCTTTCCTGCTGATGCTCAAAATGAATAGAGGGCATAACAACATATGACTAAATAAATACATAAATAAAGAATAAATAAATAAATACATAAAATCAGGGAAAATATTTAGAATTTTACAGTATTATGATATTCTCCTCTCCACCACCATTCTAAAGGCCCTGTCACACTGCCCAATGGATGCAAAACATTTGTAAAAAGGACACAGCGGACGAGAAAAATGTTCCATTCACATCCATTGTTATTCACTCTCAAAGGGGCAAAAATTTGCATAACCAGAGCGATAACACAAGAAAGGAATGGAACGGGGGGCCGCCAGGGCAGATGGGAAAGCGGATGGCAGAGCGGATGCGTAGAATGTGAGGATGCAGGAACGGATTCGTAGAGGATGCGTAGGATGCGTTTAGAGGATGTTGTAGCGGATGCGTAGAGGATGAGAGCGGATGCAGAGAGTGGATGCGTAGCAGATGCCGTAGCAGATGAATGCGATGCGGAATTTCTCCGCTTTCATCCTCTCTCGTCCATGCTACTAAGCTGCGCGCATCCTCTCGTTTCTCCTGCGTTCCGTTTATCACTGGAAGGATTCTGAGTTGGTGGAATGGTGCAGCGG
>BHFT01043498.1:0-30195 GCA_004320025.1 Laticauda laticaudata | reverse complement strand
CCCTTCCTTCCTCCCTCCCTCCCTCCCTCCCTCCCTTCCTTCCTTCCTTCCTTCCACAGTTTAAAAATATTTAAGCATGTTTAAACAGGTGTTGTCACATGACATATCGCAACTTTTTCTCCCCCTTTGCTAAAAAGGGGGTGGGCGTGGCCAGCACGTGATGCGTGATCCAGCCCGTGGGCCGCAAGTTTGGCAGCCCTCATTGAAACAAACTGTTTCAGTTCCTCCCATCCAGATGCTGCTATAGGGCATTTTATCCCAAAACAATCAGATCCAGGGATAGTTTTTTTTCCTCCTGCTCATGCCATCATTCTACTGAACATCTAATCCTCACAGTCCGTCTAAGTATATTTACCCATATTGTATGGCTAGTATTATTATTAACCTTCCCATCTTCCTTACTGTCCCTTCTTATCGGCATCTTATTATGATTACTATTACCCTGGTGCTTTGCATGTACATTAATACTTCTGCACCGGAGACAAATTCCTTGCGAGTCTAATCACACTTGGCCAAAATAAAGTATTAATTGTATTGTATTGTGTTGTATTGTACTGTACTGTACTGTATTCCGTTCCATTATGTTCCATTCATTTTCTGTTCTGTTTTGTTCACATTTGGAAACAAGCCCATGAAAGACAAGAACATTACCCCCCTGCTTGATCTGGGAACTTGTTTGCAGCCTTTGAAAGGCACTATTTCCAAATAAAGAAAATTCCTCCACTGCTGATGTCTCACATGAAGGGGGTAATATTTATATGTGCAAAACATCCATGTCTTGATCATTGAAACTTGAAATAAATGCAAGTATTAATAAAACATTTGACATCTGTTGCACGAAGGAACTTTTTAAAAAAGAAATCACTCCACGCTGGCAATATTACAAACACTACTTAGAATTAAACAGGATTTAATTGGAGATGGGGCTTAGTCTTAGAACCTGGGAAGGCTGAGAGTAAGTTTGCTTCAATGATATCCTGGAACAGAGCAAGAGTGTGTTTTCCCAGCACGTCCCAAGTGCCTTGCTTTAATTCCTTAATTTATTACAGCGGCTCAAACCCAGATCTGAAATGAAGGAGAGATCCTTCCAGGCCAAAGATACACAGACACACAGAGAGGAGGGGAGGGAGAGAAAGAGAGAGAGAGAGAGAGAGAAGAGGAAGAAGAATTTTGAGCCCTGCTGGAGCAACTGCACAAAGATTGCAAAAACATGAAATTGAGACAGGAACCCTAAAGAACATAAAATGATAGCTTTGGAAGGGACCTTAGAGGTCTTCTAGCCCAACCCCCTCTGGTGAAGGGAAGAACTGTCTGGAAAAGCAAGTATGGCATGCAAACCCCAAAGGTGCTTTTTTTCAAAAGGCAACTGGACTTTCTGGTTTTTCTTTGAAGGTGTTTCGCTTCTCATCTGAAGAAATTTCTTGGATGAGAAGCGAAACGTCTTCAAAAAGAAAAAAAAACCAGAAAGTCCAGTTGCTTCTTGAAAAAAAAAAGCACCTTTGGGACAACCATGATCGAGAGGACTGAGAATCTCCACAGAGACATGGCATGCAAAATTCTACTAACTTGCTGAAGCAGGGACCAGAGGGCTCCTTTCTTCTTTTGTTTTTCTAGGAGCAAAATAACAGACTAACAGAGTTGGAAGGGACCCTCGGAGGTCTTCTAGTCCAGCCACCTGCTCAGGCAGGAAATCCTATACCATTTCAAACAGATGGTTGTCCAATCTCAGAAACCTCCAGGGATGGAGTGCCCACAACTTCTGGAGGCAAGTTGTTCCATCGTTAATCACTCTCACTGTCAATAAATTCCTCCTTAGTTCTAGGTTACTTCTCTCCTTGCTTAGTTTCCAGCCATTTTCTTGTCCTGCCCTGAGGTGCTTTGGAGAATAGCTTGACTCCCTCTTCTTTGGGGCAGTCCCTGAGATACTGGAACACTGCTATCATTTCTCCCCTTCTTCTTATTTTCATTAGACGAGACATACCCTGCTCCTGCAACCATTCTTCGTATGTTTTAGCCTCCAGTCCCCTAATCCTCTTTGTTGCTCTTCTCCGCATTCTTTCTAGAATCTCAACATCTTTTTTACATCCTGGCGACCAAAACTGGATGCAGCATTCCAAGTGTGGCCTTACCAAGGCATTATAAAGTTATATATTAACACTTCAGATGATCTTGATTCAGCCTAGAACTGTGTTGGCTTTTTTTGGCAGCTGCTTTTTTGGCACCTGCAACCGTTCATCGTACAGGTTAGAGCCTCCAAACATTTTTGCTCTCCAAGTCCAAAGAAGGAAACGGGACACTTACCAAGAAGCGCGGCAAAAGCCTGCAGTCAGCTGGGCCAAATCTTGCGCGCTGCCATGGGCGCAGGGGAGATCCTCGGATGCGCAACAAGGCGAGGAAGGAGACAAGGATCGCAAGGCGAGAGGGGAGACGACAGTCGTTGGAAACCTCTCTGGTTCCCAACCGGACCGGTGATTTCCGAGCGAGGAAGAGTCGTCTTTGATCCAGAAGGGTGGAGAGGAGACGCGCCAGGTCGCAGAAGTGGAGTGGTGGTAGGCTAAGCGGCTCCTGTCCCGCTTTGGGACGCCTGGCTGGGCGCAGAACGAAGCAGCGGTCGCGAAGGGTCCTACGGTTGCTGCCTCGGCCGAGCGAGATCGCGCCCTGTCTTGCGAAGGGAACTTTTCTGCATTTTCTTGAGTTTGGGGATGGGACGGAGGAAAGGAGGAGGGAAGGCGAAGGGAGAGACTGGCCGGGGTCCAAAATTCAACTGACGCAACGTAAAGGCGAGGAATTGGGGAGGGAGATGAGCTCCAGAAGGAGAAAGAAAGCCAGAAAGCACTGGGTGAGATTTCAACCCTAGGAAACTCCAGGGCATCGGTTCTTGGGTTTTTAAAAAGCCAGTTGGTAGAATTAGCTGGTCTCTCTGAGAAATGAAGAAACTGGGGGTTTTTTTTTTCCCTCCCTTTGCTTGGGGAGGGGCCTGCTCAAGCAAAGCAGAGGTGATTCCAACTATGTTCTACACAGGGAGTACTAGATAATCTTGGTGGCCTTGGCTGGATCCAAAGGTTTAATCAGGATATATATACTAAGGTTTAAGCAATATATACCAAGCTTTAAAATTATCTGATTTTAGTCTGCAGAGGTGAAATGGAGACCTTTAATAGAGAGGGGGGAGGGAGGGAGGGAGAGAGATTAACAGAGTTGAAAGGGACCTTATAGGTCATCTAGTTCAGGGGTCGCCAACCTTTTGGACCTCAGAGACCACCAAACTCATAATTTTAAATCCCGTGGACCAGAGACCCTGGGAAAAATCCCCCCAAAAGTCTGCAGGAAAATCCCTCACCCCATTTTCCAACCGATTGATCATTCTTTATTTGGGATCGCAGGATACCGTCTCCAGCTCTGTTCTCAGGGGACAGAGAGAGAGAGAGAGAGAGACTTTTGACTTCATGCAAGGAAAGCAGCAGAAGCAGCAAAAGTCTGTCTTTCTCTCCCCCAAACTCCACCAGAAATTTGTCTTTGTGAGACTTGTCGCGCTGGTGCAGCCTCTTGGAGCAGGAGGCCTTGCAGGGTCCCAGAGACTCATTTCTGGTGGAGTTTGGGGGAGATAAAGAAAGATCTTGCGTACAGCCAAAAACAGAAGAAGAAAGAAGCAGCCCGGTGGCCAGGCCAGGCGTGCAGGGCCACTTCCCTTCCTCCACCCTTTCCCCCCTCCCCTCACTACCTCAAGTTGTTCACAATGCAAGTGACGCAAGCCTTGTTCCCATGGGCTATTGAGCAGCATAGCCTTGTGTTGCCGTGCAGCCTGGATTAATTACTTTGGGGGTGACACTTCTCTGTGGACCACTAAAATTTTCTCACGGACCACCAGTAGTCCCTGGCCCACTGGTTGGTGAACACTGGTTTAGTTCAACCCTTCACCCAAGCAGGAAACCCTACACCATTTCTGACAGATGGCAGTTCAGTCTCTTCTCTAAAGCCTCCAGTGATGAAGCTCCCACAACTTCTGAAAGCAAACTGTTCCATGGGTTGTTTTCTCACACTGTCAGAAAATTTCTCCTTATTTCTAGGTGGAATCTCTCTCCTTGATTAGTTTCTACCCATTGTTCTTTGTCTGGCCTTCGAGTGCTTTGGAAAATAGCTTGACCCCTTCCTCCTCTCCGTGGCAGCCCCTCAAATATTGGAAAACTGCTATCCTGTCTCCCCTGGTCCTTCTCTGCACTAGACTAGCCAGGCCCAGCTCCTGTAACTGTTCTTCATATGTTTTAGTGTCCAGTCTCCAAATCATCTCTGCACTCTTTCTAGAGTCTGTTTCTAGAGATTATTATATATATATATATATAATGTAGTGACCAAATCTGGATGCAGTATTCTAGGGGTGGTCTTACTAATGCTTTATAGAGTGGTATTAGTACCTCATGTGATCTTGATTTTGATTGATATTAAGGAATGGATTCAGAAAACCATGTAGTACCTGTTTTGAAAGTATGTTTAAATAATGAAAAGGTCCAGCAGCATGTCCCTGTAGAATATAATAGAAAATAGAATAGAATAGAACAGAGTACAGTAGAGTGGAGTAGAGGAGAGTAGAGTAGAATAGAATAGAATAGAATAGAATAGAATAGAATAGAATTCACTCTTCAAATTACCTTTTCAGAATATCAATTTCCGGTTGGAAGTGAGTATACATTTGATCAGAATTTTCCTTTTCTGTGTTGGTTTTCATCTCATTGAAGGAAGACTTTTTGCAAATTTCATACGTCTGGCTCTCAGTGGGGTTGAGCCCGAGGAAGGCACTTACATTTATCACCACCTTTAGTGTTATGGGAACCTAGCCTGTTTGATTGCTTTTCAATTTAAAAAATGAATATTAGATTTAAAATTTTGGTTTGTTGGTTTATAGTTCATTCTATTGCCTGGACCTTAAAAAAAAGACACTGCCAAACAATTTCAGGTTGTTGTGTGAATGCCAGTCCATTTTTTTCTAGCGTATGGAATTGGGGTTACTGAACAGACCTATGATTGAGTTAGCTTATATTACCAACCCTCAAAGCAGATGGGTTGAAATCTGTAACAGAAGCCCTCTCCAACTTTTGGAAGTGCCTTACTTTCTCAAAGTAACCCATGTGACAAATCAAGCAACAATAATATTTATCATTTTCAACTTATTACAGTTGGAAAGTAATATTTTTGTGTTCCCTTGATCTAAATTTGTGTGTGTGTGTGTGTGTGTGCGCGTGTATGTGTGTGTGTATGTGTTCCTTTCTGCTGAACACATCCCGAAAAAAAAATGCGTCAGAGACAGGAGAAGTATACGTGCCAGACATCACTGGAAAATAAAACAAAGCTAATCAGTACTTAACAAAACTTTGATATTTTCCCACTGTCTGGAATGGACAAAGTGTTTTAATTCTGACATCCTGCATCTTCTGTTTAATGGAAATTTACATCCCTGCAAATCTAATTTCAGTATTCCTCACTCTATCTATCTATCTATCTATCTATCTATCTATCTATCTATCTATCTATCTATCTATCTATCTATCTATCTATCTATCTATCTATCTATCTATCATCTATCTATCTATCATATGCAAAAGAAAATCTCACATGTCTTATGTTAAATTCCAATGTTTACTCTTCCTGGTAGAAATTCTAATAGTTTGGGGGTTTGGCGGAAGGATAGATGATGATACATAGGATAGATGGTGAGAAAGATAGATACATGATAGAAAGATAAATGATAGATAGATAGATAGATAGATAGATAGATAGATAGATAGATAGAATGAGACACACACACACACACAGAGAGAGAGAGAGAGAGAGGGAGAGAGGGAGGGAGAGAGAGATGAGGGGGGGGAGAGGGAAAAAAAGAATCCAGATAAAATATTTGCATTGATCCAAAACTTGTGAAGAAATCTGCCAAGCAGTCATCAGTCTGGCCACTGGTTAGAGTAAGGTTATGAATCATAAAATTATGGCATTGGAAGGGATCCCTAGTCCAATCCTCTGTAGTATTCAAGAAAACCAATTAAGGCATCCATGAGAAGTAGCAATCCAGCCTTTTCTGAAAACTTTCCAGAGATGGAAAACTCACAACCTCCATAAGAATGCTACACCACTGTTACATAGATCTTACTGGCTGGATTTTTTTCCTTTACGTTTAGATAAAATCTAGATTATTATTTATCGTTCAGTGGCTAAGTCATGTCTGACTCTTCGTGACCCCATGAGCAACAGCACACCAGGCCTTCCTGTCCTCCATTGTCTCCCGGAATTTGCCCAAATTAAGATTCATTACCTTGATGACACTACCTAACCATCTCGTTCTCTGCTGTCCTCCTTCTCCTTTTGCCTTCCATCTTTCCCAACATCGGGGTCTTTTCCAAGGAGTCTTCTCAATGGGTGGCCAAAGTATTTGAGTGTCAGCGTCATTCTCTGTTCTTCCCAAGAACAGTCAGGGTTGCTTTCCTTTAGGATTGACCATCCCTTGCAGTCCAAGGGACACTCAAGAGTCTTCTCCAACACCACAATCTGAAAGCATCAATTCTTCAGCCCTCAGCCCTCACCTTTCTTATGGTCCTACTCTCACAGCCTGTGCATTACAAAATTTAGGTAACTGTCATTTATAACCTTTTTCAATCATCTTTTTATTTGCTGAATAAACCAAGATTCTTCAGCTTGTCTTCAGAGGCATGTCCTCAAGTCTTGTGTCAACTTTGTCACCATCGCACTTGCGTTTTCTGAATGGTTTTGAGTTACAAACTTTCTGTTTCTGCTTGGGCTTCCTTAACGTGGTGGGAATCACACTGAGATAGATGATAGATAGAGGATAGATGATAGATAGATAGATAGACAGATAAATAGACAGACAGACAGACAGACAGACAGACAGACAGATAGATAGACAGATAGATAGATAGATGATACATAGATAGAAATATCAGCATGGATCATACATCACTCAGATGTCATGGCTTACAACTACAAGGTCTGCATACATGTTACTTTCTGCCCTAAAATGACACTTATGGCAGAATTTTGCAATGTGGCATCCATGGAGCCTCCACACAGATGTCAAACACCTCTCATGCTTCTGTCCCCTCTTAACATCTACATAAGACACTTTTAGTTAAAAGGGGAAGGTGGTTGTTGCAAAGCCAAATGCAAGTTTTGCTTATCACTTCCAAGAAGTTGTCTTGATCGTCCCAAAGGTCCCACTAGTGTCCTTAGAAAGTAAAGATGACAAATGCTACACTCCTGTTTATTATTATTATTATTATTATTATTATTATTATTATTATTATTATTATTATTATTATAATAACAAATAAAAACATCTTTTGGTTATACAGTGTGTCGACTGGGTACATATATCTTGTGCACATAACAATACTTATATATGTTTCTTACTGAGTTTACGTTCATATTATAACCGATTCAACATTATATCCCATAGTATATCATTACTACAATGTCATTAAATTTCTTGCTTCATTTTCCAATATTCTTAGCAACAAATCCCAAATCTTACTGGATTACATTCATATTATAGCCTAGCCAGCATTGTCTATCATAGTATATCATTATTACAATATCATTTAATTTCTGCTTTATTTTCCAACCATCCATAGAATAGATCCCATATCTTATAATACTCTTTTTCTTCTTGCTCTCTCATTGCTAATGTTAGTCTATTCATTTTGGCACATTCCAATATTTTCTTAATCACTTCCTCCTCCATCGGAATTTTCTCATTTTTCCAATTTTGAGCAAGTACCTGTTGCTGTTAATACATGTATAGTCAAATATGTTATTTCTTTGCTATCGTTCTCAGGCAAAATCCCCAATAAAAATACCTCAGGCTTTAAATCTATATGGTGTTTTAAACTAGTGAAGCAGAAGAGCAACCCGCTGATTTGAAGCAGAGCTAAAAAGAGTCATGTCATTCTTCTGGGAAAATGGTGTTTAGCGATTACTCACGCTCATTATGCCAGCCCTTTCGTAAATGATCAGGACCCACTCATGGACAATGTTTTTGAGAACGTCCATGGCACCTTCTCAAATGCCAAACGCATCTGAACCCCCATTTTTTGTGGGAGGAGTCGTCACCGGACCCTGATGTTGGGAAAAATGGAAGGCAAAAAGAGGAGATGCAGAGGACAAGATGGTTACATACGATGGTGGGATTCACTTTTTTTTACTACCAGTTTGTTGGGCGTGGTGTGGCTTGTTGGGTATGGCAGGGGAAGGTTACTGCAAAATCCTCCTTCCCTCCCCACCCCACTAACCTGCTTTCCAGCTCCGTTCTCCTGTGCAGGGCATGGTTTCTTCTGAGTCGGTTACAGCTGGGACTCAGGAGGCAGAGAATAGATGGGGACGGGGCCAGTCAGAGGTGGGATTTGCCAGTTCTCTGAACGACTCAAAATTTCTGCTACCAGTTCTCCAGAACCGGTCAGAACCTGCTGAATACCGCTTCTGGTTAGATAGTGTCATATTCAATGTACATGAATTTGGGAAAAATATGGGAGATTCTGGGAGTGATTGAACAACAGCAACACAAATGGCTTGTATATTAATTACACATAAATTACAATGAAGTTGCCCTTGTTAAATTTGGTAAGAATGAGGGGGTCGCAAAGACTCAGGCACAACTTACCAAACGAGCCATACTGAATTAGTGTAATAAATTCCACATTTTTGTCAGAATCTGCTTTAGATTTTTACCTGAACTAAAATCTGTGCGGAAGATTATCAGGAAATGGTTCTTGCCTAACCTCCCTTCAACAATTCATATGGAAATAAAAATCCAGTTCATATTTTTTGAACTTATACAGATATTGTAAGAGAGTTACATATCAATAGTGACATGCTTTTGAATATTATAAATGCAGTTCCCAACTCAAATGTGGGTGTTCAGAAAAAGTCTTATGAAAACACTGTTTGAGCCAGTACATGTGGTGAAAGAATTTAAATAAAAAAATATACACAGCAGAATAACAGAATTGTAAAGGACCTGAGAGGTCATCTAGTCCAACCTGCTGCTTAAGCAGGAAACCCTATACCATTACAGATAGTTGTCCAATCTCTTCTTAATAACCTCCAGTGTTGGACTGCCCACCACTTCTGAGGACAAGCTGTGACTGTTCATGAGTTTTTCAATGAACTATTTGGAAAACTGAAGTGGACTCAGGAGCCAAACTCAAAGCCTTGATCAATCCCTTCTCGCAATTGTACTGTGGGAAGAAATATCCATCTGGTTTAGTTCCAAGCCAGGAGAAAGACACTGGAAACATGGAATCTGATTGGAAAGATGGTTTAATGATGAAGCAGAACCACATGGTTCTGGGCAGCTGACAACATGGAGTTGAGAGTGAGGGGGTTTTATACCTTCTCTTGGGCTTTGAACCTGAGCTTCCTGTTCCTGTGCAAGATCATGCATTCTATTGGCTGCTGACAGATTTCCCTGGGGCCATGTAGGGTTTATGTAGGTGGTCATAGTTGGCTCTGTAGGCAAAATCCTACATGTTTGTCTGAGATATACAAATTGTTCCAGATATACAAATCCTCGATGTTAGTCCGAGCTCCCAGGTTTGGCCGAAGTTTGTGAGAGTGAGGCAATGAAGGCTTGTGTTCTGAAAGGGTGTTGGGTCATTCCGATTGTGGCTTAATGGCTTTTTTTCCTGTGTTGGATCTTGAGTGAGGGCTAATCTTATGGCTCTGCCTTTGTTCAGACTTTGCTGCAGGGAATTTCAAAATATCCTGTCCTGAATGGATTCCTGCCTGCAGTATTTGCTTTGCCTGTGAATACACCTATCTATCTCTTTATCTCTTAAGGGCTGACATCTGCTGCGGGATACTAAAAAAAGGTGGGGCAAGCTGCTTTCTCCCTCCAAGAACATTTTCTGCCTTTTTAATATTTCCTAAGAATATTTCGTTCTTCTAGGAGAGGGGTGGGTGCTAACCTTCTACCAATACCAAGTCTTCTATTTTGCCAAGTTGCATAAGGTCTAATTTTGATTCCTCACTCCCACCCCTTAGTGCTTTGGGGGTGGAGAGGGAGTGAGGGAGAGCAGTCTTTGGATTTCAACCAAGCCTCACTTGGCCCATGCTGAACTTACCAGCCATATTTGGAAAGATAAACATGTAGGCTGGTAAGAGCAGTCAAAAATTTGTCTTGAAACATTGCTCCTTTGGTCTTCCCTGGACTCAGACTGAGCTCTGCAGCCGTTTTCAGTTTGTCAAAGTGAAGGCTTTCTTCCTTGCCCTAATTTGAATGGATTGCGCTGAAGAGAATGAGGGCAAAAAGCAAAGGAACTCCTCTAGCCGGGAGGAAAAAGTTAGAAGGAATTCGCTGTTGTCAGTTTAAGGATGAGCTGGGGAGGAAGGATTGGCAAGCCCTGTTTCTAACTTAAGATGGGAAGCTGGTGTTCTCCCAAAGCTGGTGACCTTCAAAAATGCTGCTCCTTTCGCTTCATCCCAAAGGAGCAGCTTTTTACATATAAAATGTTGGCTTTCCAGTTGCGGTTTTCAGATTATATCACAGCCTTTGGAAACCACAGAGCAGGACCGTTCTTTGTCCAAACTCCCCTTCTAAGTGAATCTAGCGGGGCTCTGGGACTTAGAAGCCAATGTCATCTTTTCCAACCTGCTTTTCAGATGCTATATCTACTGAGAGTTTTGCAGTGATAATTCAGCACTGGAAAAATAAACACAGATGGCTGATGCATTTTTATAAACATAAGTAGATTTTACAAACCAGTTGTAGATTTCTCCAACATGGAGCAAACTCAGACAGAAACATCGTTGGCAAGTTCAGAGCAGCAAGCTCCAGTCTTCAGCAAGCAAGCAATTAGTTTCATCTTCAATACACAGACTCAGAGCTCAGTATAGCTGCGCAGAGTTGCAGAGCTTAACATTAGAGCCACACCCCTAGGCTACTTTTTGGTTTCAGTTTCCAGCCTAGGCCACTTCTAGTTTCAGTTTCCAAATGATCCTCCTTGGCTGATTTAGTTGTGTATGTCTATTCATTGGCTGACCTTGTTAACAAGCTCTATTCCAGTTCATGAATACTGACAATATCTGTCATAGAGCTTGAATGCAGGTACTGTATTGCAGAAGGCAACAATGGAGATTAAGTTGGAATTAAGATTGCTGGGAGAAATGTCAATAACC
Organism: Laticauda laticaudata; assembly: GCA_004320025.1. NCBI lineage: Eukaryota > Metazoa > Chordata > Lepidosauria > Squamata > Elapidae > Laticauda > Laticauda laticaudata. The sequence continues at coordinate 19,020 of BHFT01043498.1, read as the reverse complement.
CAGATATGGCAGATGATACCAATTCTAATGGCAGAAAGTAAAGAGAAACTAAAGAGCTCCTTGATGCGGGTGAAGGAGGAGAGTACAAGTTAGCTAGAAACTCAACCTTAAGAAAAACTAAGATCATGGCATCCAGCCCTCTCAATTCCTGTCAAATAGATGAGGAAGAAATGGAGTAGTGACTAATTTTCCTGGGCTCCAAGGTCACCGCCAAATGGGGACTACAGCCAAGAAATTAAAACGAGGCTTGCTCCTGGGGAGGAAAGCTATGGCAAATCTAGACAGCATCCTAAAAAGCAGAGACATCCCCCACCCGCAACAAATGCATATGGTTCAACGCTATGGTTTTTCCATTTGCAATGTATGGCTTGTGAAAGTTGGACTGTAAGGAAGGCTGAGTGCCAAATAATTGAGGCCTTTGAACTCTGGTACTGGAGAAGACTCCTGAGAGTCCCTTGGACTGCAAGGCGATTGAAACGGTCAGTCCTAGAGGAGATCAATCCTTGACTGCTCTTTAGAAGGCCAGATCCTGAAGATGAAACTCAAAGACTTTGGCCACCTCATGAGAAGGAAGGTCTTCTCTGGAGAAGAGTCTAATGCTGGGAAAGATTGAGGGCAAAAGAAGAAGAAGGGGATGACAGAGAATGAGGTGGCTGGATGGAGACACTGAAGCAGTCAGCGTGAGCTTCAATGACTCTGGGGGATGGTAGAGGACAGGAAGTCCTGGAGGAACGTTGTCCATGGGGTCACGACTTCTCAACTAACAACAACAATTGGACAGTGAACAAAAGAAAGGTGCATCTAAGGTTCTCCATATGTTGTTGAAGTCGGTTATGGTTGCCACAATACAAAAAGGATGCTGAGACCTTGGAAAATATGCAGGAAAGAGCAACAAAAAGGATGAGGAATCTGGAGGATAACCTGTACAATGAACAGTTAAGGGAACTAGATATATATATAAGGCATAGAAAATTGTCACCCACCTCTCTCCTAGAAGAGTAAATATTTTAGGAAATATTGAAAAGGCAGAATATTATATTTCCCTAAAGGGAGAAATGGAGAAACATGCTCTTGGAGACAGAAAGCAGCTCCCACCTTTCTTAAAAGCCCTCAGCAGATGTCAGCACTTAAGAGATAGGTAGCTCTATTCGTAGGCAAAAATTCTCTGCAGTAAGGTCTGAACAAAGGTAGGATTAGCCATCAGACACAGTAGGAATTGCCCAATGCTCCTTCATTGTATCAGCAGTCCAAACTTCAACCAAACTTAGTTCAGACAAACATGACCCCTGGATGGCCCCATGGGAGTCTGACAACAGTCAATAGAATACATGTTCTTGCACAGGAACAGAAAGCTCAAGTTGAAGTCCACAAGTCTTAAAGTTGCCAAGGTTGAAGACCCTTGCTTTTAAGGACCCTTTTCTTGAGATATGAAATAGTGTGGTCCTACAAGATCTGTTGAAGGCACATACAAAAGGCTTTCTCAGGCCTTTCGTGAAGAATTTATTGCTTTGAGACTTACATCATGCACTTGAGTTTTACAAAAATTACAGATGGAAAAATACAGTGATAATACATTATATATAAAGGGGAGGGGCGAGTCCCTTCTCGTGTTTTTTTTTTAAATCAGCATTGAAAAAAAGCCAGTGATGTGGCTTTTTCAGTTATCAGCCCGAACAAAAGAGGCAAAGATGCTGTCTTCTTGCGCCAGCAGATTCTCAGGTGTGTCATTTTCCAAAATGACTCCTCGTTTCATTACAATGACCATGTCTGCAGTCAGGATAGTGTGGACTCGATGCTGCAATTAACAAAAAAAAGGGAGGGTTATTTAGTTTTTCATGGTTTGTGGTAGGCAAGTCTGGAAACAGATAGTATCAAGATCGATGGAAGTCTGCTTTATTCTTTTTATTTATTGACTTAATTTTAATTTTGCCTTTATTATTTGATAAGTCCCATAACTCAAGGCACCAAACTTTCCTAATATTCCTTCTATTTTCCCCACAATAACCCTGTGGGGTGAATTGGGCTGAGAGTGACTGATCCAAAGTCATCAACTTGGCTTAAGATAGGACTAGAACTCACCATCTCCTAGTGATTGGCCCAAAGTCACCCAGCTGGCTTTCATGCCTAAAGTAGGACCAGAACTCAAAGTCTCTTGAGTTTCTTTTGGGTTCCAGGCTAGCACCTTAAACACTACTCCAAACTGGCCATTGAAATAAACTTGAAAGCCTAAGTTTCTCTCAACCCCCTCTCAACATAAAAAGAACTAAGGCTGAGTTGCAAAGAAACCTTCTTTGCTGATCTCAAAGGTCTGGGTGAGTGAAAAAAAATATGGCAACTTAGCATGGGGCAGCTCAGTCTCATTTGTCTAGGAGCTAACCAGGTTTCATTTGAATCCCTAGCGCCGTGTAATGGAGTGAGCTCCCATTACTTGTCCCAGCTTCTGCCAACCTAGCAGTTCGAAAGCATGTAAAAATGCAAGTAGAAAAATAGGGACCACTTTGGTGGGAAGGTAACAGCGTTCCATGCACCTTTGGCATTTAGTCATGCCGGCCACATGACCACATGACTGTCTTCAGACAGCACTGGCTCTTTGGCTTTGTAATGGAGATGAGCACCATCCCCTAGAGCCAGAAATGACTAGCACGTATGTGTGAGGGGAACCTTTACCTTTAGTACTTGAATCAGAGATCAACAGGGCATAGAGTAGATTTGGAAGTAATAAAAACTCCATAATTTATGTAGAGGGGAACCCTTGCCATATTTCTGCCCAGAAGCATCACAAGAAAGTCTCCATGACATCACCAGAGTTGAGCTAGACTTGAAGGAGAATTTTTTAAAAATTCCTTGCTTCCCTGAATTGTTCAAGGTTGTTGGGGAAGAGAAACACAGGCATGTTTTTGGTACGGTGAAATAAACTTTCCCTTTTCAATCTGTGAGCTTGGCAAAGTTAGAAAAACCCAGAAAGTGCCAGGCCAAACCAAGACCAAGAATAACCTCCTGGAACTTGGACAGAGACAAGGAGCAGAAAGAACAGAAAACAGCAGTACCAGAAAGCCAGAAATCTTGCAGGAATTCTGAGCTGGAGCAACTATTTGTTGGTCTTCACCAAAGTGGCGAAGAGGCCACCCTCCTTGAGGAGCAGATTGGCAGCTGAGTCATACTCAGCAACCACCCCATCCGAAAGGACTAAGACAAGGTGGGCATCCAGGATGCTGGAGACCCGGTGCTGGAAGGAAAAGTAAGGAAAAGCAAAGGCAAAGAAAGGAAATAACAGAAAGAGAACATATTCCAAAAAGAGGATACAGAAAGAATTGTCCAATGGACAATATAGAAAGCCAACATGCAAGTATAGACACTAGTGGCCATAATTATGGTGGTGTTGAGCAAGTTGACTGGTGGTCTACTTCAGATTCCCCCCTCTGATGCTCATTCACACATTCTCCTTATCCAGCTACCCCATTTTGTCCACCGGGGAAGCAGCCTGAGCAGTGAGATTGTTTGGCTGGACCTCTAGTTTGCCTAGTTTTAGACCCTTTAGTTTTAGTGAACCTGCCGTAGCAGGGCCAACTAGCTGACTTTCCTTGGGCTCAGAAGCAGGATCAGACCTCATTAGCCCTTGGAAGGAGAAGTACAGGAAATTCTTGGGCTGTAGGCTAGAGAATTAAGAGAACATTCTGCAAGAAAGCTCTTTCTCCTTCCTTCCTTCCTTCCCTCCCTTCCTTCTCTCCCTCTCCATCCTGCTTCCCTCTCCGTTCCCTCTCCTGTCCTCTTCTCTCCCCTTCCTTTCTCTTCCCTCCCCTCCTCTCTCCCCTTCCCTTCTCTTCCCTCCCATTCCATACCCTCCCCTCCTGTACCCTCTCCACCCCTTCCCTCTCATCCCATACCCTCTCTGCCTCTTTCTTTCCACTCCACTTCTCCTTTTTTTCTTTGGCATACTTTGGTCAAGAACAAATAAAGAAGGATTCTGAGAAAATGCTTCCATTTTTTTCTATGTTGATCTTCATGCTAGGCTAGTTTGTACAAATGAAAACTACATTTTACTCTGCAGACTTCACTGGTATGCAAAAAAGTATTATGAAAATAAAAGTAAAGTACAGTAGAAGAATGGTTTTCAAGTAACCAAACAGACAAAGTCCTGTCAACTAACTTAAGCTGGGAAATCAACATTCATCTGGTAATGACAAGCCACTTCCATAACTCTGCCAAGATGATATTTCTGTGTATGCTAACATCTATATAGCTACTAAGATTTGAGTCTGTGTCATTGGAGTCTTCATTTTAAAATATAGAGCTTGTATAATGATGTCCAAACAAAAACATAATTAGGTATCGACAGGAGTGAACAAATATTTCTGTATTTTAGATGTCCTTAATTTCTTCTAGAGAAGAAGGTTCATCATCTGATGGCGTAGGAAAAGAAGGAAAATGTCTACTTACAGCAATCGTCACAACTGTGCGATCCGCAAAGGCAGTCATTACAACTTTTTGCAAAATGTTTTCCTGGAAAAAGTAAAAACAGGAGTTATCAAAAGATACCTCTGGGATCCGTGAGAAATTCATGTTAACAGGAGTAGTCTTTTAGCTTTGAGAATGTTTTTTCATTAGGCCAAATCACTATATTTGGAGGTCTGCATGATTTAGATTTACACAGCCATCAAGGAGATGCTCATGGTTGAGTCATGGTTGTCTCACAGGTGCTTTTCCAAAAGGCAACCAAACTTTCTTGGTTTTTTTCTCCTTGAAAACGTTTCGCTTCTCATCCAAGAAGCTTCTTCGATTCTAAAGAAAATGTGTCATGAAGAATCGAAGAAGCTTCTTGGATGAGAAGTGAAATGTTTTCAAGGGGGAAAAATAAGGAAGTCCAGTTGCTTTCTGGAAAAGAACCTTTTGGGTCACAAAGAATGTCTACAGCAGGAGCGTCCAAGCTTGGCAAATTTAAGAGTTGTGGACTTCAACTTCCAGAATTCCCTAGCCAGCTATGTCTTAAAGCAGGGGTCTTCAAACTTGACAGCTTTAAGACTTGTGGACTTCAACTCCCAGAATTCCCTCCTCCAGTCATGTTAGCTCAGGAATTCTGGGAGTTGAAGTCCACAAGTCTTAAACTTGCCAAGGTTGAAGACCCTTGTCTTAAAGTTAGCAAGCTTGGACATCTGTGGTCTACAGCAAAGGAAAAATTGCGGCTACCCTCACACTCCATGTCCACAAGTTGACCAGACGACCAATGAATTTACATCAAAGTTCTTGTTAGCACTCATGTTTCATCATGAGCAAGTGAATCCATTAAAGTGAGAGGACCCAGGGTGGACTGCATGACAGATTCTCCTATGCTTCATCAATTTATCTCTGTTGTCATTCCCATCATCTTTTGCCTGAAATGAAGGCCTCATTCTGCCTCAGAGCTAGGACAACTTGGGACTTCATCTCAAAGACACTTGAATGGATTGATCTCTGTTTGGGTTACTAATGGAAGATTCCTCAATGCCCTGCTATCTAAAGTTGGAAGATAGGAAACAGACCAGGAACCAGTGTTTGTCAGATGCAAGAAGTCAGGAACCAGGATAGAGTTCAATACAATTTTATTTCATGCTAGCCATACCCAAGAATTTACTGATCGTCAAGGCGAATTGGCATCAGATAAGAATCAATGGCCTTCAAGAGAGGTTGGTCCTGAATTTCCTCCAGGGATGTAGAGATTCTAAATTAATCAAGCATTTGACCCTGCCCTCAAGCTCAGCCTGGTCAGTGTCCTATCAAAGGAATCCTCTTTTTTAAAAAAAAATCAATTGCAAATAAAATATGTGTCATGCCCCTGTTGGAATCTGAATCTGAGGAGGAAGATGAAGAGTTGACAGGGAGCAGGAGTGTGGCTCAGTTGGCTGTGGAGGAAACTGGGGAAAGGCAAAGTCCGGCTCGGCAGAGCAGGGAAGAGGTAGAACAAGGGAGAGGGAGTTCAGAGGAAGACCCAGGCTCACCATCTCTTCATCCTAGGGCATGCAGGGAGGAATGGAAAAAAGAGCAACGTGGGTTGCATGGTTTATGGGGGAGGAAAGGGCCCTGATTCCCTACATTAGGCACACATGAGAAGAGAGTTTAAAAGAGATGCAAGCTGAGTATGGTGTCTGCTGGAAACAAACATGAATTTATCTTGTGTTGACTTTGGTTATCTGTGTTCCTGGCATCCTCCCAACCGTGTTGAATTACGGCTGTTCCTTCATGTCTGGAATTCCTTTTCTTGCTCTGTTGGACTAATTACCTCATTTTGCCTTGCTTGAACTTATAGTTACAGTTTTTGTTGACAATGTTTTGGATTTGATTCTCTGCAGCCAACGGCTGTTCCTGGGAGAGTTTTTCTCCAGCCCAAAAGGTAACCAGGACATTGGAGACAAAGTTGGAGGAAATAAAGGTACTCCTACTTATTATTTGACTGAATTGCCTTTGTGCCACGCTCTGGGTCATCACAATATGAGTCACCAAGGGCCACAAGTAAGTACACCTACTTACTGTGGCCATATCGATAGAAGCGGTGGCCTCATCCATAATGAGAATACTGCTCTTACGCACAAAAGCCCGAGCCAGACAGAAGAGTTGTCTCTGACCAACACTGAAGTTCTCACCACCTTCAGTTACAACAGCATCTGGGAATGAAGCAGTTGGAATCAAAACAAGATATTCAAAGAGTTGTCTCATCCCAATGGGATCAACCTTCTCTACTTAAGCCAGTGGAAGAGGCCAGTTATGGATCCCATCTGCTAAGGAATTCTGCCGGGTGAGATCAAGGAGAAGAATCTTTTCCAGGGTAGTCCCATTGTGTGGAACACTCAACCACTGGAGGTGAGAACTTCTCCCATTCTTTAGGCCTTCCAGATGAATATTAAAACCTGGCTTTGTGAGTTGGCTTGGAGCCCGGAATAAAAGGACCTCATCCTTGTGCTGTCGATCACCAGAGAAGCAAGAGTGACTGCAACTCCTTTCCATGGGTGTCACTTGGTAATAAATCAAGTTTGCTACAACTCAGATGAACAACCCAAGGGTTGCTGTGTGCTTGTCAGTCGAACAGCTTGAACAGATCTAATTAGCATAGAAAGTTGTTTTGATATACACACCTAGTCCACCAGGCAGGACTTTGACCATGTTCTTCAACTGAGCAATCTCCAAGGCTTCCCAAAGGGTATCATCTGTACATTTGCACTCAGGATCCAGATTAAAACTATGGAAAAAACAAAACCAAACCTCAGTGACGCAGTGGTTAAAGTGCAATACTGCAGGCTACTTCTGCTGACTGCCAGCTGACTGCAATTTGCCAGTTCAAATCTCACCAGACTCAAGGTTGATTCACCTTTCCATCTTTCTGGGATGGGTAAAATGAGGACCCAGATTGTTGGGGGCAATAGGCTGACTCTGTAAACTACTTAGAGGGGGCTATAAAACACTGTGAAGCACTATATAAGTCCAAGTGCTATTGCTATTGCTAAAACAAAACCACGTACCTCAGTAGGTTTGACTTGTGAACTAGAAATCAAATTAACACCTCAATTTTCTAGATAAAGCCATTGATTCAGTCAATTTATGAGCCACTGAGTTTAATATCTGTTTTTCTCTAGCCCGTCTGTTTGTCTTGGCTATTGAAATAGACAAATCAATTACATGTACAAGTAATCCTCGACTCACAACAGTTCATTTTGACCATTCAGAGTTATAACGACACTGAAAAAAGTGACACCCCCATTTTTCCATAATTGCGACCATTGCAGCATCTCCATGGTCACAGGATCAAAATCCAGACACTTGGCAACTGACTCACAGTTATGACGGTTGCCCTGTTCCAGGGTCATGGGATCCCCTTTTGCAATCTTCTGACCAGCAAAGTCAATGGAAAAGCCAGATTCACTTATCAACCATGTTGCTAACTTAACAACTACAATGGTTGACTTAACAACTGGGCAGGAAAGGTTGTAAAAGGGGACAAAACTCATCTGACAAATGTTTCACTTGGTGACATAAATTTTGGGCTCAGTTGAAGAACTACCTGTATTTGAATCTGGACTCTCTAGAGCCGTGGTGGCGAATCTATGGCACATGTGGCATGCAGAGCCATTTGTGCGGGCACGCAAGCCCCAGTCAAACTTACCTGCACTATGCATGCATGCATCTCCCTGCTGATTTTCAGCCTGTTTGAGGCCATTTTTGCCCTCCCAGAGGCTCAAGGACAGCCTCTTCAACTTTGGGAGGCCGAAAAACGGGCCTTCCAGAAATACCAGAAGTGCCAAAACAGGCCCATTTTCAGCTTCCCTCAAGCCTCTGGGAGGGTGAAAATGGCCTTCCCCAGGCTTCAGAGGCCCTCCGGAGGCTGAAAATGGGCACTTCCGGTATTTCCAAAAGGCCCGTTTTTCAGCCTCCCGAGGCTGCAGAGGCTTCCCTTGAGCCTCCAGGAGGGCGAAAATGGCCTCAAAAGGGCTGAAAATCAGCTGGGAGGCATGCACATGCACAGTGCAGTAAGGGGACAGGGCACAGGTGTTGTGTGTAGATACGTAGGGGGGATGGGGCGCATTGCATTGAGGGTGCCAGCACGCGCATGCGTGCTTGCGGCCCACCACAGGAAAAAGTTTCACCATCACTGCTCTACATTTATTTGATACTTTCTACCTAAAGGGAGAAAGTGAAGGGATAGGAGAGAGGATACGGACACCTAAAACCTATTATTGTCCCATCCTGGCTGCAGAATATAGTCTCAAAATGGCTTGAATCTGCTGCTTTGTAGGAACTTCCCTTCTCTAATCCCTTTCCTAACTCAGAAGACTAATACCAAAGAACTGTCATGGTCTAGGATTCAGACTCCAAAGAACCTGCTGTAGATGAACCAGTGGAATGTCAGCCTCAGGAGACACCAAGCCAGAAGTCACCTGGTGCTGATCAAACACAGTGTTCTGACCCAAACTTGGTTGCAAGAGAGCAAACACATGACAAAGGCAGCAGCGCAACTTTTTAATGTTTCATCTATGAATCTTGTTTCTTCACAGATAAAAGGCTGCTTCCAACTAATTAGCTCCGACAAGAAAGAGCCTTGCCAATTTTTTTGCAAGGCTGCCAAAAAACAACAGATAAAGAAATATTTTACAACACAAGAGTTTTCAAATACCAACTGTAATGTCCACGAGGCTGAATTTCAAAATGTCTTTGCTTCCTGCAAAGAATGTTTGCTTCACAGCTGCCTTTTATCTTCTTGGAGGGGCCATTACCTTGCAGCCTTACTCCTGAGTCGCCCATGCTGTTGCAGCTACTCTTTCCTGCGAGCAATCCTGCACACACGCGCACTTGGCGCAGGTTCCTTGGGAACCTCCTCATCTCTGCTGCCAGCCCCCACAATCTCTGAAGGCAGCAGTCCACTACCTAATGGTCCTGGCCCCTCACCTGAGTCCTCACTCTCCACAGCCGTCCACACCTGCTGCCAGTTAACCACAACACACAGGAACTGTCAAAACAACTGGAGAAGTTTCATCAGTGTCAAGAGTGTGAATCCTGAACCATGAAACAAATCAGTATTGGGCCACATGATCACCCAGGACTGTGTGAATTTCCCAGACATCATCTCTGTAGCCACCTTGGGTGTTCTTGCCGACAATTAGTGGCTTACCTACCATTTTGAGTTTAAAAAGTAGTGTAAACCATATCTTAAGCTTCTATTTTCTAAAATAAAAGGAAATCAGAATAAGAGAGGGAGGGACCTTGGAGGTTTTCTAGTCCAACCTCCTGATCAAGCAGGAGACCCTGTACCATTCCAGACAAGCAACTGTCCAAACTCTTCTTAAAAATCTCTGGTAATGGAGCATCCACAACTTTTGAGGCATGTATTTTGTCATTTACATTTAATAATCATATTGGTCTATATTTTTTAATCTGCTGTAAATCTGAGTCTTCTTTTGGTATTATGGTAATATTTGCTTCTGACCAGGTTTTGGGGAGGTTGGTCTTTAACAAAACTTCATTATAAACCTCAGGTATTGACAGATCTAAAGTATCTTGTAGATGTTTATAAACTTCTGCTGGCAGCCCATCTGGTCTAGGTATTTTATTGTTGGAGTTTTTTTGTCTTTTAACTGCTTCTCTTAATTCCATCATCGTTATTCTTTCATTTAGCATCGCTTTCACTGTTTCTGGTATTTTAGGTAATGCAGCCTTTTCTAAGTATTGTTTTATTATATCTTCTGACATAGTTTCTTAACTATAACATTTTCCATAAAATTCCTGGATTATTGTTTCTTTTTATCTTCATTTTGGTGGTGAAGGATCCACAACTTTTGAAGGTAAGCCATTCCTCTCATCAATTGCTCTATCCCCCCAAATCCCCAAACTCAGCTTCTACATCACATCACGCTTGAGCAGGGAGTTGGAGTAGAAAACTTCCAATGTCCTTTCCATCTCATATTTTATTACCAGTATTATCATTCATCTTATCCACTAAGATCTCTAAATGTCCATGGCAACCTCTGGCACCAAAAATTAATCACACTGCAGTCAAGACTGAAGGTAGCTTTGCACTAAAATGTCCACTTTTGTGTTCCTGGTGCCAACAACTGTCTCAAAAAAAAAAAAAAACCTCCAAAAAACCCCNGTCTCAAAAAAAAAAAAAAACCTCCAAAAAACCCCACCTATTGTACACCCTAATGAGAAGAGTCTGTTACATTTACAGAAAACACTGGATCAGTATCATGACAATGTCAGTGAGGAGTCATGTGAATGGTACATTTCTAGGCACTGTTACACAAAATTAAGCAAGCTCGCACCAGGGTTTGTCGATGCCAGAATTTTCTGGTAAGTTTTCCATTTTTAGCAATTGGAGCTGTAAGTGACAGCATTCAAAAGCACACACATAGAAAAGGATCTGGTGAATTCATTGCAGGACCAGACCCAGGGGAATTTCTGCTCTACCAAATTCCACAAGAACAGCTAATTTTCTGAGCTACAAGAACTTACCGAATCGACCCGCTGAATAAGATAGGATCCTGGAGGATTATAGAGAGCCTGGAACGCAGCAGATCAAGAGGCAGCTTTGCAATGTCAATGCCGTCAATGATAATCCTTCCTGTTTGAAATCATTTGGAGCAAAACAAAAGAGATGGAGCTACAAAACAAGCAAAACACACAGCAACATCCAGAAACACGGGTGTGATCCTGGAAGACAGAAGGGAAGGAAGGAAGGAGAAGGAAGGAAGGAAGGAAGGAGACAGAAAGGAAGGAAGGAAGGAAGGAAGGAGACAGAAAGGAATGAAGGAAAAAGAAGGAAGGAGACAATAGAGAAGGAATGAGATGGAAGGAAGGAGACAGAAGGGAATGAAGGAGACAGAAGGAAGGAGAAGGAAGGAAGAAGGAGGAAGGAAGGACGTACAGAAGGAAGGAAGGAAAATATGTGACTATGATATGTGATTTGTGGATTATCAAGAGATGGCAAAAATAGCTTTTATTGTTCAAACCATGACAAGATGTGGGTAATTTTTTCACTTTTCCTCTCTGTCTCTCCCTCTCTTTTTGACTTTTCTAGTATAACTCAGCCAAGTCAAAAAGTGCAAGAAATTAAGGACTGGTAGCCCTTAGTGGTGAAAGCCACTAACATAGCAATTGGAAGGTTCTACTTTAGAACTACCACTGAATATCCTTTCACAAAGCACAGGTGGAGCTCAATAGTGTAAATTTTGTGGTTCTTCCTGTGGTTCTCTAGTTTTTGGGAGGGCCAAATAGAAAAAAAAAATCAAGATGCATGTCAAGAGGCAGAAAAATACAGAAGACATTCTCAAAGCCCCTCAATCAAAATTCTTCCTAAACATAAAAAAGAGACAACCAGACGGATCCAGCTGAGAATAAGAAATGGGAAATGACCAGCACCTCCTCTGATTTTCTCTGTCTTTCCTCTTTTTTGCTTTTCCCTCTTCCCACTAAAAGCAATAATTTGAGAGCATGATGCATGATTAATGAGCTACTAAAGGGATAATTTATGATGTGTTGAACCATGAGAGAAGAGGAAGAGCAGCGGTTAATGTGGCTGAGCTAAATCAGCCAGGCAATAAGATTTCCATCCTTTGGTCTCTTGTCTGTTTTACGCCTTCCTTTTTGGTGGCGGGCTGTGCATGGCTGTATCTGCAGGCTGCAAATGATCAGCAATAGTGTAGAAACTTGATTTCATTGAGGGCTGCATCAGGGTTGTGTTTGACCTGGGGGGCTGGGGTGGGGGGCGAGGGGGCATGGCCAGATCAACGTCATTCATGTCAGGGGCACCTGTGGGGGCCAAGTCCTAAAGCAGGACCCTTCATCCCTCTTATTATAATCTCCCTTCCTTCCTTCCTTCCTTCCTTCCTTCCTTCCTTCCTTCCTTCCTTCCTTCCTTCCTTCCTCCCTCCTCCCTTCCCTTTCTTCTTTTTCCTTTCCTCTCTCCTTTCTTCTTCCTTCCCCTCTTTCCTTCTTTTTCCTTCCTTGTTCTCTTCCCACCTTTCCATTTTCTTTCTTCTTTCCTCTTTCCCTTTCTCCTTTCCTGTCACCTTCTTGCACACTCAAATGCAAAAGGAGAAATATTTCTCCTTTTGTTTTGCTGTTAACTTGTTTTGCTAGCCCTCTGCCAGCAGCCCCCCACCCATACGCAGCCCCCCCACCAATCTCCGTTTTTTGCTGGCAGAAGGCTGCAGGCGGCCATTGAGGCTGAAAATGGAGCCCAGAGGGACTGCGTGCGGCCCTCCTGAGCTCTATTTTCACTGGCAGAGGCACCGCGGGCTGGTCCTTTGCTGTTTCCAGGGCCAGATCTAAGTGCCTAATCTAACCATGAGACGGGGTGGAAAGCAGAAAACCATGGATAAATAGATGGTATTTCCCAAGGCAATGATTCTCAAGCATGGTCACTTGAAGATGGGTGGACTTCAACTCCCAGAATTCCCCAGACAGCATGGCTGGCTTCATCATGGGGTATCTATAGGTAGAAAAAGCAGGAGTTTCACCAGCCTCTGGGTCCAGTCTCTGGATGTCAGCCCCGCAGGAAGGGATAGCTACTGATTTGTTAGCAAGTCTAGTCACAAAAAGGCAGAGGGGGAGGGGATCTGTACAAGCTGATTCTAGAACAGGAGTGTCCAAACCCAAGGCCTGCGGACCATATCTGGCCCATGGGGTATTTAAATCTGGCCTACGGTGCCAGGGGTGGGATTCTACCGGTTCGGACTGGTTCGGGTGAACCTGTTGTGGTTCACTGGCAGCAGGTGTGGATGGCTGAGCTCTCGGAAAGCGAGGACTCAGGTGAGGGTCCTGTGTGTGATGCAGGGATGGGGCCAGGACCATCAGAGAGTGGAGTGCTGCCTTTGGAGATTGTGAAGGCTGGCAGCAGTGATGAAGAGGCCCCCGAGGAGCCTGTGCCCAGTGCGTGTGCACGCAGGGCTGATCAAAGGAAAGAGCAGCTGAAGCAGCATGGGCAACTCGGGAGTAAAACTGAAAGGTAATGGCCCCTCCTTTAAGAGATAAAAACCAGCTGAGAAACCGAAATTCTTTGCAGGAAGCAAAGAATTTTTTGCACTCAAGCCTTGTGGACATTTGGACTCTCTTAGTTTGTGTTTGGAGACTCTTTGTGTTTGAAATATTTCTTGGCAACTTTATCTAGTGTTCTTGGCAGCCTTGCACAACCTTGGCAAGGCTCTTTCTTATCAGAGACAATTAATTTGAAACAGCCTTTTAAATGGGAAGGAACAGAATTAGTAAAGAATCATTAAAAGGTTTTGCTGTTACCTCTGTTTGGTGTTTGTTTCCTTGGAACAAGGTTTGGGTCACAACAGAACCCCCTGTTCTGAAGATCAACTGGGAGAGAACTGGTTTACTACTATGAGCATGTGGGCCTGCCCACCCGTCCTTGCTCTTTCCTGTGCTTTCTTTCCTTTGTTTAGAGCACAGCTGACTTGCGTGGCAGAATGGTTTGCCGCTCCTCAGCGGTTTGAGTCACAGACGCTGCAGTTGAAGGCAAGTATGGGCTTTTTCAAAATACGGATCACACATGAAGAGCACGCGTTTGGTGCAAATGCAAAATGCCCGATCACCGAATTGGTTGTTATACCAGTGGAATCCCACCCCTGTGCGGTGCTGCCCTGAAAACAGCAAAGGTTCACCTTGCTGTGCCTCTGCCAGCAAAAACAGAGCTTGCACGCAGCCCTTGCCAGCTCCATTTTGTGGCCCAAACACTCTGCCAGTGAAAACAGGCTCCCAAGCACTGTTTTCAGCCACGATGGCCTCCTGCAGACCTCTGCCAGCAAAAACGGCAGGGGTCTCCATATTCATTGGCAGAGGGCTGAAGGAGGTCTTCGTGGCTGAAAATTGAGCTCCTAAGAGATGCGTGTGGCCCAAGCTCAGTTTTCACTGGGCAGGGCTGCAGGAGGCCATCATGGCTGAAAAACAGTGATTGGGAGCCTGTTTTCACTGGTAGAGCGCTTGGGCTACAGGCGCCTCCAACACAAGTGATGTCAAGCTAGCTACACCCACCCTGGTCACGTCCCTCTCAGCCCCCCCTGAGGTCAAACACAATCCTGATGCAGCCCTCAGTGAAATCAAGTTTGACGCTCCTGTTCTAGATCAAACAAAGGATGCATAGAACAGAGATCCCAAATACAATGTGGGCTGTTTCGAGCATTTTTTGAAATGCTTTGAGTAAAAAAAAGATTGTTTCAAGGTTGGCCTGCTTTGCATGTTGAGATAGTCCACTAGGAACTCCAAATGGGGTATTTTGAAATGACAGCAAATTCAAAACGTTACACACATCCCAAACTGCAACTGATTCAGAGTACTTACCATCAAATATGTCTACCATCCTGAAGAAAGCCAACGAAAGGGATGATTTCCCACTGCCAGTGCGACCACAAATCCCAACCTTAAAGAGAAGATTTATTGTTGCTTTTTATATGTGGCATTTAGTGGGGTAATTGCCAATAGTTATTGCTTAATGATAATTAAAAAGAAGACCTCTTCTCCACAATAGGAGATAACGTAAAAGAAATATTAAGAGTTCCCTTATCTAACATTTTTATTTCTCCCTCTCTGGAAAATGTAACATGAAAATAGAGATAGATAGTCCTCAACTTAAACCCACAATTGGGTCCACAACAAGGCAGTTGTTAAATGAATCATGCCCAATTTTACAACCTCTTTTTTGCCATGGTTGTTGCAGTTGTTAAGCAAATTGTGTGGTCATTAAGCAAATCCATAAGTCACTTTTTTCAGTGTCATAACTTCAAGCAGTTGCTAAGTGAACGGTTGTATGTTGAAGACCAGCTATAATTGGATATTTCTCTGTTGACTCACAAGTTCTAGATATGGATAAATAACTAAGTCCACCTGTTGCTAAAATTTCTGTGAGCAAGTATTTTAGCTTCTTCTGCAACCCAACAAGACAGACACAGACTTCAGAGAGTAATTAGGACTGCAGAAAAAACAATTGCTACCAATCTGTCTTCAATTGAGGACCTGTATACTGCGTAAGTCAAAAAGAGGGCTGTGAAAATATCTACACACCCCTCACATCCCAGGCATAAACTGTTTCACCTCCTTCCCTCAAAACAACGCCATGGAGCCCTGCACAACAGAACAACTAGACACAAGGGGAGTTTTTTCCCGAATGCCATTACTCTGCTAAACAAATAATTCCCTCAAAACTGTCCAACTATTTACAAAGTCTGCACTACTATCACTATTAATCTTCTCATCACTCCTTATCACCCATCTCCTCCCACTTGTGACTGAATGATTGTAATTTTGTCGCTTGTATCCTTACAATCTATATTGACTGTTTCCTAGTATGATTCGATTGCTTATTGTACTCTGTGACTATCATTAAGTGTTGTACCTTATGATTCTTGACTCTTGATGAATGTATCTTTTCTTTTATGTACACTGAGAGCATTTGCACCAAGACAAATTCCTTGTGTGTCCAATCACACTTGGCCAATAAAGAATTCTATTCTATTCTATTCTATTCTTTTTGATACCAAATCATCGTCTACCATGGATCCTTCATTTTCTTTTCTTTTGCCAGAAAGCCCTTGAAAAAGTATAAAATTATTGTAAAAAGGCAGAACCTTTTGGCCTGGTTTAATATATGCTTTCACGTGCTTGAGAACCGGCTTCAGGTTATTCTCGTAGCGGACACATAGGTTTTCGATCTTGATTTCCCCTTCTTGAGGCCAGTCTTTGGGTATTTGAGAAATATCTGAGGGAAAGATCAATGCAGAAGCGTCCTGATTTGTACGATCCTTTCCTTCCCACCTTTGTCCTTTTTAAACTAAATTAAATGTTACTATTTATTGTTTTAATGTTTTAAGGCTTCAGATAGGTGTTTCACTGATTGCAAGCCGCCTTGAGACACCTTTAGTTGAAATGGACGACATATAAGTTTAAATAAATAAATACAATTAGAATAGAATAGAACAGAGGTCTTCAAACTTGGCAACTTTAAGACTTTCTGGCTATGCTGGCTGGAGAATTATGGAGGTTGAAGTCCACAAGTCTTAAAGTTGCCAAGTTTGGGGACCCCTGGAATAGAATAACAGAGATGGATGGGACCTTGAAGGTCTTCTAGTCCAACCCCCTGCTCAGGCAGGAAACCCTATACGATTTCAGATAACAGAAAATTTTCTTATGCTTTGATGGGAAAGCAAATTTGGACTAGTGGTAAAGGCACCAGCTAGAAAGTCAGGAGATTGTGAGTTCAGGTTCCACCTTAACCACAAAAGCCAGATGGATGACTTTGGGCCAACCACCAGAAGTGAGTTCTAATCCCACTTTAGCCAAGATAGCTGGCTAGGTGATTTTGAGCCAGTCATTCTCTCTCAGCCCAAGCCAGGATTGCTGTTGTGGGAAAAATAGGAGAAAGGTGTGTTGGATATGTTCAGCAGCTCACAATTTGAAAAAAAGTAAAAAAAAATACAAGACCGATTTTGTAACAGAAAGATTTTTGGAGAGATTTAACCTGGAAATAAGGAGAAACTTTCTGACAGTGAGAACAATCAACCAATGGAACAGCTTTGCCTTCAGAAGTTGTGGGAGCTTCATCACTTGAGACTTTCAAGAAGAGATTGGACTGCCATTTGTCAGAAATGGTGTAGGGTCTCCCATTTGGGCGGGTGGGTTGGACTAGATGACCTATAAGGTTCCTTCCAACTCTGATTATCTGTTATCTGTTACATTAAAAAAAACAAAAGAGCTCAGCCACCATCCCAACCCAAGACCAGGAGAACAACTGGATATTTAACAATTTAGAAAAGGTGGGAACAATATGGATCTGCCAGTGCAGGCTTTCCAAACCTGTCAACTTTAAGACTTGTGGATTTCAACTCCCAGAATTCCCCAGCCAGCCATGGGGAATTCTGGGAGTTGAAGTCCACAAGTTTTAAAATTGACAGGTTTGGAGACCTCTGTCCAAGGAGATGCCATTCCATTGGCCAGGAGCAATCACAAAGGAGGCACACTTCCTGGATCCCACAATATGATATTGTTTAATTCACAGGATCTGCAATGTGCTCATTTCCAACTGACCTTACTGGAAACAAATGGAGACATGTGGTCTCTTAAGGAGGCAAGACTTTTGCTGTGATCTATTTGATATGATGGGCCAAAAACGTCAAAATGATCCCTCATTCCTGACAAGGACAGACCATCTGCATTAAATTGAATAACATAGTTGGAAGGGACCTTGTAGGTCTTCTAATCCAGCCCCCTTCTCAAGTAGAAAACCCTATACCATTCCAGACAAATGGCTGTCCAATCTTTTCTTAAAAAGTTCCAGTGTTGGAGTAACCATCTGTGTTGTTTCTCTGTGCCATATAATATATCTGGTAATATGCATAAATTTGTATTTATTTATTTATTCTTTCATCTATTCATTCATGATTATGTAGTGTATATTGGAGGTGGTGGGGCTAAAGTTGTTCTATTCCTATTCTATTCTTTCCTATCCTATTCTATTCCATTCCCTATTATTCTATTCTATTCTATTCTATTCTATTCTATTCTATTCTATTCTCTCCGATCCTATCCCATTCCATTCTATTCCATTCCATTCTATTCACCTCTTTTCTCTTCCACTCCACTCCATATATTCTCCTCTCTTCCACTCCACCCGACTCGACTCTATATATTCTATTCTATTCTATTCTATTCTATTCTATTCTATTCTATTCTATTCTATTCTATTCTATTCTATTCTCTCCTATTCTTTTCTCTCCTTTCCTCTCCACAACTTCTAGAGGCAAGTTGTTCCAATTAATTGTTCTAACTGCTGGGAAATTTCTCTTGGTTCTGGGTTGCTTCTCTCCTTGATTAGAGTTAAGTTATTAAATTTAACAGTTGGGACAATAAAATTTTACAATGGGCCAGAATACACAGTTGGAATTGATGGGTTAGAGAGTGCTGATTCATGCAAGAGGCAATCTGCTCTGTGATTGGTTGCTGTGGGTGCAAAGGGGGCGTTTCCCCTTTTTCTCGCCTTTTTCTTCTGTGTGCTCTGTATGCTGGTTGAGTTTTACCTCAGGATGTG
The DNA here is from genome assembly GCA_004320025.1 of Laticauda laticaudata. NCBI lineage: Eukaryota > Metazoa > Chordata > Lepidosauria > Squamata > Elapidae > Laticauda > Laticauda laticaudata. The sequence continues at coordinate 479 of BHFT01043498.1, read as the reverse complement.
CCTGTGCGCCTGACTATCTTGGTCTGGTGTAAATGTTAAATGTTAAATATATTGTTAAATATGCTAAATATATTAATCTGAATAAAATTACAAGCTTGTGTCAGTGTCTTTGGCTTCATTCAGACATTTGCTGCGCAATTCCCTGACAATTAATTTTTACCCATTGCTGCTTGTTCTGCCCTCAGGTGCTTTCTCTTCTTTGTGGCAGCCCCTAATATACATAGATTTCAGCAAGTAGACCACAACCTACTTTTTGGTAAGCTAGAAAAAAGTGGGATAGCTAGCACCACCACCAAATGGATTCACAACTGGCTGACAAATGAGTAGTCAATGAGTAGTCCTTATGGGTCTAAGTCTACATGGAGGGAAGTAAGCAGTGGGGTGCCACAAGATTCTGTCTTTGGCCCAGTACTCTTCAATATCTTCATTAACGACTTAGATGAGGGAATAAAAGGGGAACTTACCAAATTTGCAGATGA